>NETT01000330.1:2894-20802 GCA_003449175.1 Ceratocystis smalleyi
CAGGATTATCTACACGGCTCCGACAAAGCAATGCAGGCACAAGCCAATACAATGCTATATGTTGTGGAGAATCTGACTCTATTCGGTAGATCGTCGGATAAACACATAGTCTATATATGGTTACATGTCCTGAGGTAGTGTGAAAAACTTAGTTCCCTTAATAATATAATCTAATTTCACAACAGGTTATGAGCCCGGTGCTTCAATAGCTAAAAACACCTCTACAAGATCTAAGAAATCCGTACACACAGCAAACATATCAGCCAACTGATATCCGCCAATCAAGTCGGAATAAATCTAGATAAATACAAACCGAATCCCTGAAACTCCGTGGACAGATACACGCGTCACATAAACAACGCAAAATTCAAACATAACAGTACACATTCGGAAATAAACAACATGAATCCAGAGACGCATTCGACTCCAGAAAAGGACACACAGGCAGACCTTGCGGCATTGATAATGTCGCTGAGCCAGGCAATCAAATCGTCCAACACACCAACCAGTTCGGAATCCCAACCGAAAATGACAACAAGGCTTCTCGACCCGACAATCATCAAGAGCACTAAACTGACAGATTTGAACTGGAACAATTGGTCAATCAACATGATTAGAAATTTCAAGGGTCTTGGGATACTGTATCTCTTCAAAGGCCTTGAAGAAGAAGATTTCATAAACGCCATGGACGTAGAAAAGTCGGACAGGGAAAAAGCTGAGGATGAGACGGAGGCCCTGGGGTTGATTCGTGCAAGCCTTGACGAAGAAACCCTCGACTTCATCGACGGTGCACCCAGTGCCAAGAGATGCTGGACAATGCTACGAATGAGATACAAAATCTCTACAGATCAACAGCACGCCAAGCTGATGGAAAAAGTGTTCCGGGATATGGAATACAAAGAAGGGGATAGAATGTTCCAAAAATGGTTGAAAATCCAAAACAAGCTTGGAGAAATCCCCAGCTTTGAGCATCTCCTAGATGGAACAACCACAGCCTGTATGATAACCAGGCTCATCATTCATCTCTGGGCAGACCGCCTTCCTAGGAACATCGCAACCATTCTCGAGCGACACCTGAGACACTCTCAAGGAAAATGGACCGACATCATGTACAAAATTGATGATGAAGTTGACTCTTTACCCAAGAACTTCCAAAAGACAACCCCGAATTCTACATCAACCCAGACACGACCTGACCAAAACCAGCAGCGGTCAAAGACCAAATGTTTCTTCTGCTCAAAGCTTGGACATCGTGAAAGCGAATGTAGAACGAAGAAGACATGGGAACGTAGAAACATCACCGCGAACATGAGCCTGATGGACGAGAACCCAAGCAAGAAAACCCCCAACCGCTGGATCATTGACAGTGCATCCACACACAACTTGACAGGCGACCTAACCAAAATCTACAGTCTCCGAAAAATAGACCCCATCCCAGTATTCTGGGGTGGTCTTAGACTAGACACAAGGATGGTTGGGTTGGCAAAGATAAATGTTGGGGGTTCTCATATAGTCATAAATGTCTATCACGTCGAAGGATTGAACAACAATCTTCTATCCGTAAAGAAACTGTGCCAAAAAGGATTGGAAGTGACTGCGACCGAATCAGGAGCATTCATCAGACGAGGCCGCAGATATACTAATCTCATCGAGAGAGATGGGCTATACACAACTCCATGCGTGGAAACCGAGAAGCCACTCACGATACAAATGTCATATGAAGAGGCTCATGTCAAGTTCGGCCATGCAGGCGAACAGAAACTGAGGAAGATCCACCAACAATCGGCTGATAAAGAAACTTGGACCATCGCTGCAAAGCCAGACAATTTTCACTGCCAGGTTTGTGTCAAAGGAAAAATCACGAAGATCAATGGCCATTCCCACAATCTTGAGAGCCAAGAACCTCTGGACCTGATTCACATGGACATATCAGGACCCCACCCCACGGCTGTCAACAAGGCGCAATACTACATCATCGTAGTAGACGACTCATCCAAGTACAAATGGGTCTTACCGATTCAGCATCGCCGAGATGCCCCAGATGTGCTAACTGACTGGAAACGCAAAATAGAGCTTAAAATGGGCAAGACAATCAAGGCATTCCGAACCGATAATGCACCGGAACTAAAGAAATTAACGCTCCGATGGCAAAAGGACTGCGGATCTGATGCCCAATTTACAATCCCAGGTACATCAAGTCAAAATGGGACAGCAGAAAGGGCGATCAGAACAATCAACGACTCGACTCGCACAATGATACTTGATGCATCAATGCCAACCATGTTCTGGCCATACGCTGCGATCCATGCAGCATTCATCGCGAACAGGGCAACCATAACAGGATCCAAATCTCCTTTCGAACTATTCTTTAGCATGCCCCCGAATACCTCTCACATCCACAGATGGGGATGTAAAATCATTTTCCACAATGCACACGACAAGAACCCAAACACTCAACAGAGTAACAAGATGGATGCTCGAGGCGGAGAAGGAATTCTGCTACTAATCGACGAAAAAGTAACTGGGAGATACACTTGCTGGGATATCAAGAAAGGAAAAGCGTTTGTCACAGAATCATTAAAATTCTTCGAAAGCAACCCAGGGGGCTCAATGCTGGACGAAATCCGATCGAACGATGAACAACTGGAAACTGGCAGAAACCCAGAAAGCAACACAGGAAACACACACACACCGAGCGTCATGACCAGACCAGACATCGCCTTCGCCACATCATCTCTGTCACAGCATACCTCAGATCCAGCCGAAAGACATCTTGATGCAGCCAAACGGGTGGCGAGATACCTACGTGACACCAATGGATATGGCATTGAGCTCACATCGCCGCGCCGTGGGGGAATGGATGAATTCTTGGTGGGATATTCCGACGCTGACTATGCAAACTCAAAAGACAGAAGATCAGTATCGGGCATGGTTTACATGTTGGCAAACGGCCCAATATACTGGAAATCTCAAAAGCAGCGAAGTGTGGCTACCTCAACCACCGAAGCTGAATATGTTGGATTCACTCCATGTGCCAAAGAAGGAATATGGTTGAACAGATGGGTAAACTGGTGCCTAGAACAGTTGAAGATGGCACCAAACATCAGCCAAACCGCACAGCTCATCAAAGTGAAGAACGACACACTGATGTACGGTGACAACCAAGCTGCTTTGAAGATCGCAGGGAACCTGGGAGCCAGTTCCAAAACTAAACACATCGACATCCAATATCACGCAGTCAAGGAATGGATTCGTGATGGCAAGATAACACTGAAATACGTCACTACCGATGATATGCTAGCCGACGGATTCACAGAACCATTGATAGCCAGAAAGTTCAACATCTTCAGATCTCAGATCAATGTGAACTCTGCCCCAGAAGCCATACACCGATTGAACATCGAATAGTGCAGATTCTGGGGGAATGTTGTGGAGAATCTGACTCTATTCGGTAGATCGTCGGATAAACACATAGTCTATATATGGTTACATGTCCTGAGGTAGTGTGAAAAACTTAGTTCCCTTAATAATATAATCTAATTTCACAACATATACCCTCTCCGGTGCTGACCCCTCCAGGGTAAAAGATAGTTAATAGAATATCGGAATTGTACAATTAAACACTGAACAATAAAGTCTCGGGTGCTGTACTATCCCCATTAGGCCCATCCGGCACCTAACCAGCCCCCTACACGACAGTTCCTTTCACCCGTTCGTCGTCTTCCACCTTGTAGTCTCGCCAGACAGCAACGCTAACAATGGAAAAGGCTAACACGGCTGATGTCACAACGAGCATCACGCGCTGGGTGCTGCGTGAAGAAGGCGCAGTTAGCATGTAGGCTACGCGGACTCAAGACGGGAAGAAAGAGAGAAAAACAAAGCAATACGATGACTTACTCAGCATAAGCTTTCTCGATGGAATCTCGGGCTGCAGACCCTACGCGGTAGCTTTTTTGCACCGCTATGCTGCCAGCAATCTTGGCCAAGTCTGGTTTGACTTCGTCGGGTAGGTAATCCTGTAGCCTCCGGGGAAATGTGTGCTGCCAAATTGCCGAGGCTATCGTCGATCCAATAGCACCACCCAGACTAGCAAACATGGCCTCTACAGCCAAAACGATGGCGATTTGTTGATGCGAGACCGCGGTCATGACAGCCATTTCTTTGGCAATGACGAGAGTGCCGCCAGAAAGCGCAATAAGAACCTGGCACATGCACACATAGCCAATATTAACTCCAGGCTGTCTGAATTTGATCATGAGTGACACACCAAGGATAGTTAATGGCACGCCAAAGTACAGGGCAAGCCCCCTGAAGCGGCCGGTCTTGCGGATTATGACACCCGTTATGATGGACCAAAGACACGACCCAATCATGAAGATATTAGAGACGTAGTTTGCCTGGACCACATCCAGATTGTTGACAACCTGCAGAAACGACGAGAAGTACGAGTTCCAGATATAAAAGCAGGCCATGAGGATGGCGGAAAGTGCAAACGCACCCACTATGGTGCGGTCTTTGAAAAAGGAGTACGGGATGTACTTGACGGGGGCGTAGAATACCTCATATATCACGAATATTGTCGTTAAGGCGCTACCTACGGCGAGCATGGCAATAATCATCGGTGAATGCCAGCCCTCTCGTTGGCGGGTATAAAGATTGAAAGGCAAAAGAAGCAGCGCCGAGCCTGCTATAATCAAAATCAGGCCAATGACGTCAAATTCTATTAGGTAGCTTTTGATCCTTTCCCGTCGGGCTCGAGTGTCGGGTCTCGGGGAGACAAGGCCGGCTTCTTTGGCTGTCTTGAGCTTACACCGCATGAAAACAAACAAGGGCATAGTGATTGCGGGCGTAATGACAGCAAATACGCCGTATGCCCAGCGCCAGCCAGGCCCGCCCAGAAATGCATCGGCTACAAAGCCACCAGCAAAAGTAGTGATTAGATACGGCGACGTAGAAAAGGCAATCATCAAGGAGCGGTTCTTGAGTGCCGAAGTGTCGGCAATGAAAATGCTGAGAGTATACGAGAGGCCATTGTAGCCCACCCAATAGAACACCTGGCCGGCCGCAAACATTTCCACTCCGTTGCACGCTGCCATCGTCACCAGGCCAATGGTCAGCGTAGCCACGGAAATGGCGTATCCCTGGGGCCGGCCCCATATGTCCAGCACTTTTGCCAAAGATGGTTTCAAGAGTCCACTGAGCAGTGAGGAGACCACAGTGGTTGCAGCAGTGAGAGAGTGGGCTGAGAAGTCAGACGTAACCCAGGCAAGGAGATTACCAGTGGTTGTCTGCTGAAGGGTGTCTACCAGGTAAATGAACCAAATCAGGGCATACGCAATCTTGAGATCGCGAACAGTCCAGACCATTGTCACGGCTTCAACCTCGGCAACACCTGCTGGAAGATCGGCAGTGGGGGCGCGTTCCTGTTCTATTGGCAACAGCCCGCGGTGCCGGGGCCCTGCCGCATTTTGGCCGCTGCCCAGATTCTCAGTTCCATAATCTGTCTTCTGATTGCGCCGACTATTATGCAGGATAGGTGTCCTACTAGACATTCTTACTGAGTAGTGCAGAATAAGAGCTGGCAGCTAGATGATGTGGTGATAATGCTGCTATAGGGGGGAAAAGCAAGACGTGAAGAGGATAAAATTGAACAAGGCTGTAACTGTGATACGAAATAGACACAGCTATAGAATCAACCCCAATCTGTCAACTTTTAGGAAGACAAATAATTGCTCACCCAGAGGAATCAACGCAAAACTTGGCAAAGAAACAAAGAGGGCAAGAGTGACTTGACGACAAGGTAACTACCAAGATGAATTTCACCAGAAAAAGAATACAAAGAACAACAGGAATAAACCGCAGCGGGCAGTACGGGCAAGGTCACGGCCATAAAGCTCGCAAGAATGACAAACAGTCACTCTCAGCCGGTGCATATCAATATGCAGGAGTTGCAGTCTCGCAACCCCGACATCCACTTCGGCTACTGGGCCTCTAAAATTGGTGATTGTGCTCCTTTCTGTAGAGGGGATCAAAGCTTCGCTTATCAGATCCTGGGGCTGTACAGAAGGGTGAGACATTTTATGCAAGGACCCACCTTTCACAATATTGACTCTATTTTAGTTATGCACAAATTACTACGCTCTGTTTTCTCTCACAGCTTGGATGCTGGCTTGCTCGTCGCCCTCCTCGCCAGCTCGGTTCCCAGGGCAGCCATCTCAAACTTGCGCACCTTTCCACTGCCAGTCAGTGGCACTTCCTTTGGGATGCCGTTTTGACCCAGCCAAAACACGTGACCCGGGGCTTTGTGCTTGCCGAGCCGCGTGCGCACCCAGTCACGAATCTCGTCCTGTGACGGAACCGCCTTCCCTACGCTCTCCTCGATCTCGAGAAAGGCGCCAACTACTTCGCCGTAGTGGTCATCCTTGATGCCAACCACAATGGCCCGTGAAATGGCCGGGTGATCCATCAGTCGCTCCTCAATCTCAAGTGGATAGATGTTTTCACCGCCTCGAATGATGATGTCCTTGAAACGGCCTGTAATCGTACAGTAGCCGTCCTTGTCAAACATCGCTTCGTCGCCCGTGTGCAACCACAGTGTTCCAGCCAAATCGCGCACCATGCATTCGTTCGTTTTGGCCGAGTTGTTCCAGTAGCCTGTTTGCAGCTGGTAGCCGGCCATGCACAGCTCGCCACGTTGGCCGATAGGCACTATTTTCCCGTCATGGTCAACGATCTTGGCCATAGCATGCGGCATCAGAGTCCCCACCGTGGTCAACCGCTTGCTAAGGGCATCGTCGGTGAAGGCATTGAAGCAGGTTGGCGATGCTTCAGTTAGCCCGTAGCTACTAGTGAACTCGTTCATTCCGAGAATGCTGACCAGCTTCTCCATCAGGTACCGCGGTACCGGCGCCCCGGCGATAATGCCAGTTCGCAGGCGGGGCTTAAATCCGTCTGGCCGAGGCAGCGACAGGAGAGTGTCGAACATGGCTGGCACGCCATGGATGGCTGTGCATGCTTCGTCTGTAATTGCCTTCAAAGTAGCAGTGGGATTGAATACCTCTGCTGGATAAACAATCTTGGCCCCGTGAGTAACCACACTGAGAAGCCCCAGAACAAGCCCAAAACAGTGGAAAAGAGGAGGGGGGCAGCACAAAACATCGTCGGGGGTGAGCCTCATTCTATCACCAATGAAGCGTGCATTATTAACAAGATTGCTAGACACTGTTAGATGCGAAAGGGCGCTGGGGACAATGGGAGTAGATGGGATGCACTTTTACTTACTGGTGCGTCAATGTTGCAGCTTTTGGATGGCCTGTTGTGCCACTGGTAAACTGCATGTTGGCGACTTGGTGAGGCAGAACCTTGGAAGCGACCCTGATAAGACGCCGGTGATCTTTCGTTTTGCTTTTCTCAACCAGCTCATCGTATGTGGGGTACCTTTCATCTTTGCCATCACGGAGCATGATCACCGCTGGTGCGTTTACAGTGTTATCCAACTCAGTGAGCAGCTTTGCGTTGCTCGCGTGGCCGATCTTGCGCGTGGTGAAAAAGACTTTGCATTCTTTTTTGTTTCCGCTGCATTAGCACTACTCCATTGGGTATCGTCAAATAACGGTGCTGGACTCACCAGAGAAACTCAGGCCATACATTGCTTCGGTAGCCGTGTACGTGTTGTTCAGAATCACAAGTACGGCGCCGATTTTGCATGCCCCAAAGAATACGGCTGCATATTCCTCGCAGTTTCCCGCCATGATGCCCACTCTGTCGCCAACACCAATCCCCATGTCCAGAAGAGCTTGGGCAATCAAGCAGCTTTGACGATTGAGATCGTGGTAGGTCCATCTTGCCCCAGTCCATGGTATTACCAGACACTCTCTGTTGCCATACTGGTAGCCCTGGAGCTCGAGAAGATCGCCCAAAGTAAGGTCTACCAACGGGACATCCGTTGGGCCGTACAAGATGGACAGCTTCTGGCGCTGGGTGGACGGCGCAGGCGTATCAATGCGTGTCTGAGTGGCCATTAGAGAACTGTGGTATCTGCAATGTGGTCTTGCAGCAGGTGAACAACGAGAAATCTCGTAGGTGGAGGCGGTAAACTAATTTCAACCAGGCCGGACTGTTTCCTCTTGTCAGGGCAGAAAGCAGTACATGGAGTAAAAGCCAGAGCCGTATAAGAAATGGACCCCTCTCTGTCCTCTTAAAAGATCTGATAAAAATTAATAAAAGTGCCAATGCCCGTACCCGGGCTGCCTTCCACTTGTAGTTAGAAGTACCTTCGGATATAATTTAGCCTTCGCTAAGTACATGAAAAGGCTTGTGACATTTGACAAGTTCTTGACGATTGATAAATTTGATAAAAGGACCAGAATTATCTGATCATCAGATAATCAGTGGCATTGATAAAAAGAAAGATTGATAACGATGATCAAATCTGATAAAACCTGGTAAAATCTGATAAAATATTATCGTCGTATGCCCTACCTGCCGCATTTGGATAGCCTCCATGTGCTAATTTGGTCGCGACACAACTGCTACAATTTTACTGCGTTTCCATGACCAATACTTATTTCACAGCACAAGCAACAATAAAGTCGATAAATCCGAGCATCAAAAACGAGCTGTAGAAAGTATTACGTAGCCAAGACAAGCTTAAAGTTGATGACGTCTCCTTCGAGCTCGAGGCCTGCAAGTCTGGAATAGAAGCATTGACAAACCTACGACTGGACTGTGCGTGCCACGACCGGACTCAGCCGTATGCTCAAAGGCTATTTGCTTGCTGAACCTCTCGGCCTCTCTCCCTGCTGGGGGCTTCTCCTAACAAAAAGCCCTTCCTCGGCCTATCCCTATTCAGGCATTGGATGCTACATTTCTCGGAGGCCTTTAAGACGCGGCTTAGTTGGTTTTCATGATCTTACACAGCCAGCATCCACAGAAGGCGCTAACTTTCCAGGAAAATAGTGCTGCAGTGCAATTCGTTCCTTTCCTGGGGCGTTCATGGGAAAGATAATATTCGTAGTCGCTACCTCTGGGAACATGAGGCAAGCAAGTATCTTCGCAGCACCAGCAAATCTACTGCGTATCTCAACTAGACTCACAGTTTCAACCCGTGGCATCCAACATGTCCAGGCTCCGGCAAACCCATCCTGTTTTGTTATTAGTCACGTTGGCTGAGTGGCAAGTTGTTTTTCACTCTTCGTACCATATCCCCCTGCCCCTCCTCATCTTGATCCTACCATCATCCAATTTTCCTTCACGTACCGTCGACACAAAGTCCGTGATGCGTATAGGTTGCTCCAGTTTTATCTGATCAAAGCAAGAACCATTGCAAGCCAGGATTTCACCTTTGCCTCAAATCCTGCTTTCTTCCTCCCTCTCAATCCTCGAGGTCTCGGGATCGGACTTGGCCAGCAGCACCTCGCTCGCAGCCCCTCAGTCATATTCACACCCGCTTACGCTATGCAACGCGCTGCTCTGTTGAAACACACGCATCTTTCGGTCTGGGCTCGCCAAGGACCTGGTTCCCGAAATCGGGGCTTGCCAAGCCAGCCAAACGGCGTGTGTAGGAGACCTGGTCCGAATATGTCTAACCCCAGCATTGCCCCTCCTTTCAGCGGGTCACTCACTGTCGGCTATTCGCTATCCTCATGGATATCTTCGCATTCAATGGATGCCACGCCCAAAAGAGACAAAGAGATGATTAAGCTAGAAAGAGTCTACCTCTCTAGCCGTCACCCACCCTTCCAAGCTGTCTCCAGCTCTACCAGCAACCAAATAGACCCCCTCTATACAACTAACAGACACTTTAGGAGACTCATAGGCGTCCTTATCTGGGTTCACGGCTCCAGATAGCAGGTCCCCCCCCCCAGACCTAGGCTTCCAGAGCAGCATGGCCAGTCATTCATACTGACTACATGCCGCACAAACATATTAACCTATGTAGTTGGTGCGCTTTTCCCTTTTGCTACTTTTTCCTTTTACCTTGCTCTTTCCTTACAAGCCGGTCTCTGTATTCGATACCGCCTTAGTCTTGTTCACCAATACTTCATCTTTCGCCGAGTCTCACACCTCATTGTCAATTACCGTCCGTCGTGTCCCTCACCTCACGATGGAGCCAGTTTGTGATGTCGAAGCTCGCGGTTGCAGTGCTACCAGTGAGCATGGTCAATCAAGCTTATGCATAAACTATGATGTCTCCATCTCTGACCTTCGCCCTCATCTTCTCCTGGCATGGCTGGTAGCCTTTTGTTTTGACAAAGACTCCGCTCTCCCCTCCGTCACATTTGAGACTGCGCCACAGCTCCGTGACGCCAAAAAGCAGGATGTGGTACCCTCAACCATCATTGACCTCCCCCCCAGCTCTTGCCTAGCTTCGTGCTTGGAGGACCTTGGACAGAAACTTGGTCTCGGTTACCAGTCTTCTACGCTTTCCGTCCCCAAGACCATTGTTTTCTATGAATCCACAACAAACCACGACCAGGCTAAAAGTTCAGTGAGTTCCAGTCAAGACCCCCAGTATTAAGCCAGGGCTCACATGTTTCTTTCATTATAGTGGACTTACCAGCTGCACATCTCGCCTGACCCGCGTCGTGCCTGCATGTCTTTAATTTCCCAGTCACGAAACCCCGCCTTAACGCCTCAAGCCAGTGATCGCCGCCTCCAGCTTTTCTCTAATGTTCTCGGTGACATTCTCAACGCTTGCACTACCAGTACTGTCATCAGCTCGATACGTGCACGCTCCACTGACTTGGACCTCATTTGGAACTGGAACAAATTCGTTCCCCAAACAGTCGCTCGATGTATGCATGATGTCATCGGGGAGAAAGCCAAGACCCGGCCTAGCAGTGTTGCCATCGAGTCGTGGGATGGCAACTGGACTTACGCCGAGGTCGACTCGCTCTCCACACGCCTTGCTTTCATCCTGCTGCAAAATGGCGTGCGCTCAGGGGATGTCATTCCTCTTTGCTTTGAAAAATGCAAGTGGACTATCATCGCAGTGCTGGCCGTCATGAAGTCCGGAGCCGCCTTTTCACTCACTGATCCTGCACAGCCTGAAGGCCGTCTACGGACAATTGTCGAACAAACCCACGCCAGACAGATCATTGTGTCATGCCAGCAGGCCGAGTTAGGTGCCAAAATTTCCAAAGGTGCCAAGATTGTTGTGCTGGACCCAGCCCTACTTCTAGCCCCTTCTCCCCCGATCGACACCTTGCCCTATGTCTCGCCAGCAACACCCATGTACGTTATCTTCACATCCGGCAGCACGGGGAAGCCCAAGGGCGTAATCGTTTCTCATGAAAACTATGCAAGCGGTGCGTTTCCTCGAATCAGTCAGATAAACTATCAATCTTCGTCACGCGTCTTTGACTTTGCATCGTATGCCTTTGATGTCAGCATTGACTGCATGATTTGCACCTTGTCTGCCGGTGGCTGCCTGTGTATCCCCACTGATTCTGAGCGCATGAATGACCTGAGCGGTGCCATTCGCAAGGCACGTGCTAATATGGCCCATATGACTCCCTCTGTTGCCCGGGTTTTAGATACTGACGTCATCCCATCTCTCGACGTCTTGGGCCTTGGTGGCGAGGCTATATCTCCCAGCGACGCTGCCAGCTGGAGTAAGCATACAAACATCATAATTGCCTACGGCCCCTCGGAGTGCACCGTTGGGTGTACCATCAACAATACAGTCAGTGCCGACTGCACCAATCTAGGGTACGGCGTCGGAGGCTGTATGTGGATCGTCGATCCCAATGACCATGAACAACTCATGCCTGTGGGAGAAGTTGGCGAGCTTGTTGTCGAGGGTCCCGTTGTTGGCCTAGGATATCTTGATGAGCCTGAAAAGTCAGCCCATGTCTTTATTGATGCGCCTGGATGGCTGAAAATCGGCCACAAAGACGTCCAGGGCCGGCAAGGCAAACTATACAAGACTGGCGATCTCGTCAGGTATGACCCAAGCAACAACGGCTCCATTGTGTTTGTAGGCCGCAAAGATCAGCAGGTCAAGTTGAGAGGTCAAAGAGTCGAGCTTGCTGAAGTCGAGTTTCACCTCCGCAAGGCAATGCCCCAGGGCATCAAACTCGCTGCTGAAGTGATCAGGCCTGGCGGAACTGACCCGATTCTGGTAGCCTTTTTAGAATCCAAGGTTGATGCTACCAACGCCAGTCCAGCACTCAAGTCGCTATCCGCGTCGACACCTCTCTTTTCAGGGTTTACAGCCCTCGTTAGCCAGGCAATCACTGCCGTGGATAAAAACATGGGTGCCGATGTGCCTCGGTATATGGTGCCCGCTATGTTCATTCCGCTATACAATCTCCCCTCGTTGGTGTCCGGCAAGATCGATCGCAAGAAGCTCCGGGAAATCGGTGGCAATATGACCCGCGATCAGCTAGCAAGTCTCCGTCTTTCAACCAACATCAGCGGCCAAGTGACCAGCGTCGAAGCGACCCCTGAAACGGCAATGGAGGAGAAGTTGCTTATCTTCTGGAAAGCTCTGCTTGGCCCGAAAGTCAAGGTCAGCCTGTATGACAATTTCATGAGTCTAGGCGGCGACTCTCTGAAAGCCATGAAGCTGGTCGGCATGGCTCGTGAGAACGGCATCCAGCTCAATATTTCGACCATCTTTCAGCATCCTACTCTGAAGGAAATGGCCTCCCATGCTCAATTTGCCGCTGCCAATGCGCTTGAAAAGAAAGAAGTGCTCCCCTTTTCTCTGCTCAGTCCCGGGCTCGACGTAGCCTCGGCGCAGCTACAAGCTTCTGAGCTATGTGGTATCCCCATGCACGAGATTGCCGACATCTACCCTTGCTCACCCCTACAGGAGGGCCTTATGGCCCTGACTGCAAAGTTCAAGGATGCATTCGTCGCCCAGCGTGTTGCCGAACTCGAAAGCGACGAGGTGGTAGCCAGGGTGGTCAGTGCCTTCACCGAGGCCACAAAATGCAGCGATATCTTGCGCACGCGTATTGTCCAGCTTCCGGGCGAGGGCCTGGTACAAGTCGTTCTCAAAGGAGAGATTGAGTGGACACTCTCTACTACGCAGCTACACGAGTATCTATCCTTGGATCGCGACAACCATATGGATCTTGGCCAGGCTCTCGTTCGCTATGCCATCATCACTAACAACGGCCGCAAGTATTTTGTCCTGTCAATGCATCACGCTCTCTATGACGGCTGGTCTATGCCACTTGTCATCGACCGCATCAATCGTGCCTACGATGGTCTCAGCACCACTCGTCCATCTTCTTTCAAGGACTTCATTGCTTATTTGCACAGCATTGACCGCTCATCCAGTGAGCAGTTTTGGAAGGGCCGGTTAAAGGGGGCCACCGGACCGCAGTTCCCTGCGCTTCCCTACCCGTCATATCAAGTACAGTCCGACTGTCTACTAGAGCAATATGTCACTCTTGGCAACAGGCTTCCGGCAATCACAACTGCGACAGTGGTTCGGGGGGCCTGGGCTCTAATCGCTAGCCGCTACTCGGGCTCTTTGGACGTCGTTCTTGGCGAAACTCTTACTGGTCGCAATGCTTGTATTGACGGCGTCGAAGACATCGAAGGCCCCATGATTACAACCGTTCCTGTGCGTATCCAGGTCCAGCTTCAAGCTTCTGTCATGGAGTATCTTGGCAGTATTCAAGCCGCAGCCACCGAGCAAATCCCTCACGAGCACTTTGGTCTCCAAAACATCCGTCGAGTCAGTCCCGATGCTTTGCAAGCTTGTGAGCTTCGCACAGGCTTGGTCATGCATCCAAGCATTGGGGATGCTTCTGAAGCTGATGTTTCCCGGTCTCTTTACCCAGCAAACCGCTTAATGCCAGCTAGCGAATCTGAGGCCGCTCGAGAGTCTCTCAAGTTTAACACATTCTCCCTGATGCTGGTTTGCTCGCTAGATCCTGGAGGTTTCTTGGTCATGGCTAGCTTTGACCAGAAGACAGTTTGCTCTAAAGTTCTAGCTAGAGCCCTGCGTCAATTTGCTCATGTCGCCAAGCAAATGGTCGAGTGTGGTGACACATCTGTTGAGGATATTCAGTTTCTGATGGATGAGGACATTTCAGAGCTCGCCAGGCTCAGCAAGACTGCTGTTTCTACCGTTGCCTCTACCTATCCCAATGCTGAAGCCGCGTGGATTGTTGACCCTGCGGATAGTTCGCGCCTTCTTGCTCTCGGTGGCATTGGTGAGCTTGTCGTTCAAATCCCTAGTGGTTTCAGTAAAGATGCGGAATGCTTTGGGACAGCCCAGATGAAGCAGATAAACACGCCACAATCCATTCTCGGCCTTAGCCCCGGTGCTGCTAAAACAGTTTACAAAACTGGCAAACTAGCCACTATTGATGAAAAGGGTCAGATAGTCTTGAAGGGCAACAAGAATCAGTCCTCTATGTCCTCTATGCCGCCCAGGGCAATCTCGAAAAGCAAAGCTGTCTCTGTCACCTCGGATAAACAGCTCAAACTGCGCAGGCTGTGGGCAGGCGTGCTCGGCATGCCACAGGACAAAATCGGCCTTGGTGACAGTTTCTTCCAACTGGGTGGCGACTCAATCACGGCCATGAAGCTAGTTTCAGAAGCGCGTTCATCTGGTATCACTCTGACTGTGGCCAAGATGTTTCAAAGCCGCACTCTCTACGACATGGCCAATGCTATGGAAGAGCTCCAAGCCAGCGAGACAAGCTCGAAAGCAACTATTCCTTTTGCGCTGATCCTTAAAGAAGACCAAAGTGAAATCAAGGCCTCTGCTCATCAGTCTCTCCGCGGCAGCCAACACGGAACTATCATCGACATTATCCCTGCTCGTCCACTTCAGGAGATTGCCGTCGATGGTACAGTCCACTTTCCGCGATTCTCAGCCCGTTACGAGATGATGTACTTTGACCGCCCTCTAGATGCCGACAAGATGACCGCTTCTTGCAACGAGCTAGTCAGGCGTAACGAGATTCTACGCACGGTGTTTTTCCGGGATGCTAAAAAGAAGTGCTATGGGGCTGTTCTCGACAGGATCCATGTGCCGATTGTGTACCACGATGTTGACGAACAGTTCGATATCAAAGACTTCTGTCATGATTTGTGCAAGATAGATGTGCGGTCGCCCATGCCTCACGGGTCTTCGTTTGTCAAGTGGTTCCTTGTCCAAGCCTACAACACTGCCGGCGAGCAAACAAAAAGCGCACTCATCTTCCGCATCTCTCACGCCCAATACGATGAGATTTGCCTGCCGCTCCTTCTACGCGAGCTAGCTGCGCTCTACCAAAACCAGCCCACGCCGCAGCTCCTTCCATTCTCCGCCTTCGCCAACCATGTTATCAGAACAATTCCCGACAGCATGCCATACTGGCGTGATCTGCTCCGGGGCTCAGAGCCGACTATTCTCAGGCCAGACACTCCACTGGTTCGACGCAGACACTACTGCATCGAGCGCGAATATGACATATCTGGTCGCCCCGCCGAAATCACCACTGCTTCTATCCCAACAGCCGTCTGGGCTCTGTGTCTTGCACGCATGCTTGGTAAGCGTGACGTAGTCTTTGGTGAGGTGGTGTCGGGACGTAACACTGCATTCCCCCATGCAGATACAGTAGTCGGCCCAACATGGCAGTATGTGCCAATGCGAATCAAGTTTACGCCCTCCATGACAGCTCTAGATCTGTTGCAGCTTGTGCAGGACCAGCATATGGCCACCTCGGCACATGAGGGTGTAGGTATTACAGAGCTGATCCGGGATGGTTGCTGGCCTGCCTCGGCGGAATGGTTCGACACTGTTGTGCACCAAGATGTGGAACACGTCGACAGTCTTGAGTTGGTCAATGGTCTTGGAGGCAGGACAGAAACTCTGTATCTGCACGAAGAGCCGTTGCGAGAATGGAAGATCCAAGCCTTCCCTAAAGGCAACAAGATGGTTATGGAAGTTGTCACGTTTGAGTCCTGGAAGGAGACAGCCGCCGAGCTGCTAGACCACATGCAAGACATTTTTGCAAGACTGCTCGGCCAGGCCGCGGGACCCTTGTTTCCTGAAGATCTCGCTGCAGCTAGCGACCCGAAGCATCTTGGTGAGATACCGTCTGCCACTGACACCCCTGTCCGTTCTCAGACCCCCACCACACCCGACTCTGAGACCTCCTCTCAATACGACGGCCCGCCTACACCCTCCAACGAATACGACCAACGTCCCATTCGTATCCACGTGCCCCAAGACTCCATTTCCCCCATTTCGATAGCCACAACAGCCCACTCTGACTGCTCACCAGCAGACACGCTACCCATGGTGGCATCCAACCCAAAGGTCGACAGCAACACTCCCGATATTGCCCGCGGCCTTAATGCAGCACAAAGCGCTATAATCCACGCGCTAGAAAAGAAACTGGCTCGGCAAGACGAGATCAATCGTGAGCTTCGAGGACGGGTAGAGAAGGCCGAAGCAGCGATGGAAGAAATGCGGCTGGATTTCGAGGTGCTGAAAGCCAAGCTTTCTTGAGGGGGATGTAGTTTCGTTTATCTTGCTGCTTCTTTGCATGTCCCCTTTTCTCTCGCGGCCTTGGCCTTCGGCTTTTTCTTGGTATTTTTGCAGTAATTATCAATTTATCATCAACTCGATCAGCCCTTAAGAATGGCAAAATCCTCTCCTCCCTCCAGCTTTGAATCCTCAAAGTCTGGCAATAGTCATGATCATGCGGACAAAATACAATGCAAATTGCAATCAGCTCTTGTTCTGCCAAGACCTCCATAGCTCCATGCCTCCGCATCTACAGCATCGCTGCTCGTCGGCCTCTTGACATAAGGTCCCAAGACGATGAAGTGGTCTTGTACATTCCCTTGTATTTGAGAAACAATAGCATATTAATAATGTCCGTATCCTAATTGGCTAGTGTACGCAGCAACTGCCTTGTATTTTCAGATGCGATGCCTGTCTTACAGCAGCTACGCCGGATGCCAACGGCGGCGTCTCGAAAGGGCAGTGGCGCAAATTATAGAAGAGCCTCGAATTCCAGAGGCGGGGCTCTATTCTGAGTTTTCTTGAGTTTATTGGTGCATCAGACCATCAACGCCCTAACTTCAATCTTATTATTGGGGCTATGTTCCACAAGGAATTTCAGCACTTGCCCAACTACCCAATAAATGAGACAGAATTAATACATGCTGGAATATCGGCGAAGTGCTACGGGCAGCAAGGGCTAGGCCGTTCACATGCAAGACAGTATCTACTATGCTGCCACCTACAAATAGCTTGACTGACTCACTGCATGACTTGTCCCTTTTCTCCCTCTTCCTATCTTTACATGAAGAGTCAGTGTTTTGTCCCGGAGATAACGACCTTAATCTCGCATAAGCCATAGATAAAGAAATTCAGCACATTGCGACGGCATTAGCATAGTCCGCACTTGTTAGTTACCTACCATATGGAAACCTTTTCCGTTCGGCAAAAAAGACTCTCCTGCCTTCTCCAATAAGTCTCCAGGTTTCATAATCTGAGCTCCTCTCTTCTCCCCCATACTTTTGTTCTCCCTTCCCTACAGAAAAGGGTAAGAAACCAAGCCCCGTTCAGTGACTTCCGTTACAACCCGTTTCCTGCGAAGCTTGGATCACCAGGTCACCAATCCAACAGAAGGAAAATTCAAGAATGTATTATTACAAGCGACAAAAAGAGAAAAAGAGGGGGGAATTTTTACCAATGCATGTAAGATTTAATAAGTAGCAGAGCATATAATACTGTAAGGAAGCAAAAACAGTAGGTGTTCAGTAGTTCCGGGGAAAATGGATACATGTCTTAGTCTCGTTGCAAAGAACTCGGACTATAGAGAAGTCAAGGCAGACAAGACAGATTTGGGGGAAGGGATAAGAGAAGACAGGAAGCGGGACAAGTACTGGAGAGTTTGGCCACACCTCCAACTTGGATATCAAAAAAAGCAAAAAGAAA
>NETT01000331.1:2428-27590 GCA_003449175.1 Ceratocystis smalleyi
GGGGGGGGGGGTCTGGTGGTCTTGTCGTCACTGCAGTGAACTGGACCAAATCATGCTGAGGCCGCGGCCCTTGTTGATCTGAAGCTGTTGTTGGCCACTGTAGTTTTGCATAGCGGGCTTCTTTGTTTTCTTGTTTTCTTGCTTTGCGCTCAAGCTGGTTGGCCTTCCCAGGCTCTCTGGGCTATCCTGTTCTTTTCCTGGTTCTCTCTCCTTGTTCTGCTCTCTTATTATTGCCCTGTTCCTCTAAAGGTACGCCCCACCCCACACCCCAAAAGACCGCTTGCCCAGGTTTGGACGCGTCGGCTTGGGAGATCACACATAGCATGCTAATAAATCCAAGACGAGGACAAAAACGAATCGGGGTGTGAGCGAGATGCTGCGCAGTTATGGCCCCGTCACTGAATGAATAAACAAGCGAGTTTTGCTCTCGTTTGGAGCCTTTGCTTTGCCGTTATATCAGTATGGGTAGGGGCTGCATTGGACCTATGTAGCCATGTAGCTATGTACCTTTGTACCTTTGTACCTTTGTATCTTTGCATGTACGTACATGCATATTGTCGGCTTCCACTACGACTGCCTCTTTTATATCACGTCCTTTGGTGTCGCTGTTGCTGTCGCTGTTGCTGTCGCTGTTGCTGTTGCTGCCGCTGTCGCCGTCGCTTTCGCGGTCATTGTCGGGATCATTATCTTGCTGGTCTCGCTCTGCTTGTATCCATCTGCCTGTGTCTGTCTCATCTCTGCCAGCTGGCTAATGCCAAGGTCAACGTAGGTAGTCGGTGGGCAACCCGCCCCTCGTCCCTCGTCCCTCGTCTCCGCTTCCTCTTGTTGTTGTCATTCTTATTCTTATTCTCATGGACCATTGTTGTGGTGGCCTGTCGTCTGGGCCTGGCTTGGCTGGTCGGTGCTCTCCCTCCCTTTGTATTTTCTTACTCTGCTTTCTTATTTCTTATTTTTATTTTTTTTCTATTTTATTCCTCCTCTTTTTATCCCGTCTTGGCTGAACCTAAGTTGTGCCGCTAATACCATTAATTTTCGTTGGCTGTGCTTCTCCATCGTGTGTTGCCCTGTCTGCTTTTCATTGCTTCAATCTGTCTGTTCTCGTTGTCTCCTGTTGCTTCGTCACGACAACATCATCGTCAACACTGAGATCCCCGTCGTCGCTATCGTCATAACATGCGGCCCCTCGCTTTACCCTGGTGCGCTCTTGTTTGCCGCAATCTCTGGCCTCCAAACTCTGGCGGGCTATTTAAATATAGTTTCTTCTCGTCCCTTGCTGGCTTGCTGGCACGTTCAGGGTAGTCGGAAGACACAAAGCCGCCAATCCAACCTGTTACCGGCCATTATTTTTCGCTGGCACCATCATCGTCGATGTGCCCTTTTTCCTACTAGAGACATGAAAAAAAAAAGCGTGTGTCTCGTTCGTCTCGTCCAGGCTTTTGAGGAGGTACAGCCGCCATCCATCAGCCATCAGCCTTGTTTCTCCATCTCGCTGCTGCAAAGTGTAGATGCGTATCGATGTGTAGATATATGGAGCTCGCCAGCTTCATTTCACGTAGTCAACAAATTACATAGCTGTCTCCATTGATTTAGTCAGCCCATGGCGCCATGGCTCAAAATGCCCAGAATGCAGGTTTAAGTGTCTGGTAGCCTGGGAGCAGTAATAGAAAAAAGAAGCCAAACATGCCCTTTCCCTCGGCTTTTGCTAGGCCATGTCTCCTTCCTGTTCTTTTCCCTTTTCTTTATTGCCCGGGGTTTATTTTTCCTCCCTCTTCCCTCGCTCTCTCTCTCTCTCTCTCTCTTTCTCTCTCTCACATCTTTATATCACACACACCAACCCACAACTCAGATATATATCCCACCCCCAAAGGCTGGGCTGGGCTGGCTACCACTTGTGTATTATTCCTTCGTCCTTATTTTTCTCGAATTTATTTATTGCCTCGAATTTATTTATTTTATGTTTCTTTTTTTCCTTTTTGATCTTCTTCCTCCCCTTCCCTTCCTTTTCCTTCACTCTCAACTCAACTCAACCTCCGTCCCACGAACGTCTTCTCTTCTCTTCCTCTCTTCTTCCTTCTTGTCTTCTTCCTTCTCTCTTCTCATCATCGTGTCCCGCTTTCCTTTCTTTCTCACTTGCCCTCAAGCGCCAGCAATTCCGCTTGCATATCGCCTTGCCTTGCCTTCCTTTTTTTTTCTTTCTTTCCTCCCCTTCCTTTAATAATCCTGTCATAGAGAGCTTGACGCTTTTTTTGTCTATCCCATAATCCCATCGCCCATCGTCTCTCCCCATCTCCATCTCCTGTTTTTCTTCTTTTTTCCTTCTGCTGTCTTGTCTTTCGGGTCTTGCTTTATAGGCCGGCTCCCATCTCACACACCTAGCCATTGATACATCTCCTTCCACTTTCTAACACGCTCTCGTCTTTTCTATTCCATCCATATCTTGGTCCCCGTACGCACCACGCTCAAACCCTTGGTTTTCCTGGCGACAAAACTGCCCATTCTTCTTCTTCCCATCGTCGTCGTCAAGGCCGTAGTGTTCTCTTCCCCCCTCCCCAAAATAATCACAATTACTGCCCCTACTGCCATCGTCATTCTCACTCTCTGTCTGAGCCACATCCCCCATCCATCATCATGTCCAAAGCCACAGGATCGGCCTCCCATACTTCCAGGGAAGCCGCTGCTCCTGGCGCTGATGTCTCTAGCCACTATGGCACGCGGTCGCGCAATCGCCACAGCAATAATCGGCCCAACTATGCTGAGGATGCCGGCGAGATGGACTTTGAATATTCCCATGATGCTTCCAACAAAAAAGACGAATCCAAAAAGTCTTTGCGTAACCGCAATTCATCACCAACTGTCCCCCGAGCAGATGCCTCTTTCGCGGGTGCCGCTTCTGCCGCGGGTGCTGCTTCCACCTCTGCAGCTTTAGCATCTGCCTCTGTTTCTTCTTATTCCGCCCCAGTAGCAGCTCCCACCCGCTCATCGTCTTCCCGTAAATCCGCTGCTGCAAATGGAGATGGCAGCAGTCGCGTCCTTCACCAAGAGTCCATCAAGGATCATCTCGTTAGCACGGCTTCAACACCCTCCACGTCTAGCGATAGAAATAATGCTTCTGCTACTTCCTCTTCTACCGGCGCTGCTGCTGGCACAGGCGCTGCGCAACCACCGTCCAAAAAGCGCAAGACGGCTCATGCAAACCCATCGTCGTCTAATGTGCAAACAAACCCCCAGCTGGCCAAACGCGCACACGCCATTGTGCAAAATGGAAACAGTCGTCCCCAGGTCACGTACCCCGATTCCAACATGTTATCGTTTACCAACACCAAGGCGCTGCTGCAAAAAGACGGCAGCTTACTTGCTGACGATGGCACTGAGCTGCGGCAAAATGGTGAGTACAGCCGTCGACATGTCCATAGTCTCTTGCCTCCCCCTCCCCCTCTTGCCTTTCCTCATCTCGCACACAACCTCGCAACCATAGTCCCCTCTACGCCCAATGACGCTGACTTTAACCTCCCCCCCCTCTCCACTAGACCATGTCTATCTTGTGTCAGAACCCCCAGGCGAGCCCTACTACTTGGGCCGCGTTATGGAGTTTATGCACGCTGGAAATGACAGCAGTAGGCCTATTGATGCCATTCGTGTCAACTGGTACTACCGGCCAAAGGACATTGGCAAGAGAGTGCAGGACACCCGTCTTTTGCTAGCTACCATGCACTCTGATGTTTCGCCATTATCTACCGTTCGCGGTAAATGCCACATTATGCACAAGTCCGAAATTTCTAGCATGGAAGAGTATAAAAAGACACCTGATAGCTTTTGGTATGAGCGTCTTTATGATCGCTACATCCAGAAACACTATGACTTGATTCCCACAGATTCCATTATCAATGTGCCCGACAAGGTCAAGCGCATGCTGGACGAGCACTGGAAATTTGTGCTTGTTGAGCAGGGCCGAGGCCGAGAGTTAACGGCAGCGATGAAGCTGTGTAAGAAGTGCAACGGCTACTGTGCCAGGTGAGTTTTTATTTCCTATCCATTTGGCCCACTACTTGCCCGCCTATTTTATTTTCTATCACGAAAAAGCTCGCTTCTATCTCGGCTCAAGTTGGGTCGAGCAAAGCAATTAAAGCGACAGGGAAAAAGAACGAAGAAAAAGCCCGCGACAGCAAAACAAGGCGGAGCACAGAAAAAACAAAAAGAAAACAAACCAAAAAAAGCAAATGGATACAAGCAGACGACAAAGAGGGGATGGCGCTACAGCAATGACTTGCTGGGATCGGCATGGGTCGTGAGCAGAGATGTGTGGAAGGGAGATGGAAACAAACTGGCGGGAACCACACCTACATCAAGCCAGAATCAACTCACATGACCTCCGATCTTCTGCTATGTATTGTCTTGCCTCTCTGTCTGGCCTGTCTACACTGCAGGCGACCGATTGTTGCAGCACTCGCACTGCACAGCTCCCGGAAACGGCCCAAGTCAACGACACCCGCCAAATCTATCAGCACTATCAATATTGATGGTAGCAGCGACCTGGGCTGAGCCTTGTCCTATTCGTCGGTTCTATTGGCAGGGAATGGCCCTGGCTTGGTTGGGAAACCAGGACCAAGCCAGCCTAGGGCCAGGCTGACCTTGTTTGTGCTGCATCTCGTTTTCCTGCTACTCCCTCTAATTTTCCCTTTTTTTTTTCTTTTTTTTTTTTTCCTTGTCTCCTTGTCTCCTTGTCTTCTGTCCTCTGTATTCCTAGTGGTCTACACCCCCTACACCCCCTGTCAGACACAACTCGGACACCCTGTTTTATGGCTTATGGTGTCTCCAACCTTGGCTCTTCAGTTACCCTCTTCATGCTTGATAATATCTGTTTTTTATTGGTCTGGGTGGCTTAGAACCCCCCCCTCCAGATCCCCACAATGCTGACTCAGCTTCCTTCCGTCTTATAGTAACGACTCAGTCGACTGTTCTGACTGCAAAATCACGTGGCACATGAACTGCGTGAACCCGCCAGTCGTCAAGAAGCCCTCCCGTGGCTTTGGATGGTCATGTGCTCCTTGTAGTCGGCGCCATGAGAAAATGATCAATGCCCGCCACACGCCGGCGTTTGGCAATACTCCAGAGATAGATGAAGATGAGCTTGTCGAGGAGGAAGAGGAGGCTGCTGCTGCCGCTGCCGCTGCAAGTACTGAGACATCTCGTACTACCCCCTCTACTGCTGCTGAAGAGGCTAGACAGGAGCCTACGGCTGAGCAGAAGCAGCAAGCAAGTCTCTGGCCCTTCCGATATCTCGGCGCACATTGCAAAGTCGAAGATGCGCTTGACCTTGACGATCGCATTTACCCTAGAACGAGCACCCGCATTGGCCCCCGTCACCAGGCTACTGTGTTGCCGTATCCTGGGCGCCCTGTAGAGTATGAGAAGCCGCTCGAGCTCAAAAAACCCGGCCGCCGAGAGCCGCGCTTGACCAAGGAGCAGCTTGCTGAGTTCGAAGCTAAAAAGCTCGAGCGCGAAAACCGTCCCGCATGGCTTCAGGATGAGCCTCCAGGCTACACGGCCCGCGGCGAGGACTTTGACAACGACGATCCCCGATGCACTGCAACCTTGCTGTGGAAACCGCCTTCCGAAGACCAAATCTCAAGCTCTCGTCTTACTTCTTTTATGAATGACGCGAGGGACCTTTGCAGCACCGTCGGCGTTCCCGAGAACTCCACTAATCTCCAAGATGTTGCATTGAACTCGCTGTTTATATCTGACTTCGACACTAAGGAGGCTCTTCAAATGACTATAGATACTGACATTGCCGACTTCAAGGAGCCCCGCTTGACGCCCAACGAAATGAAAAAGTTCGAGGAAGGCGTTAGCAAGTTCGGCTCTGAGCTCTCTCTTGTGTCCAGATTTGTCAAGACAGTGGAGCACAAGCACATCGTTCGTCTATACTATACTTGGAAGAAGACGGCCCGTGGCAAAGAGGTCTGGGGCAATTATGCCGGCCGCAAAAGCAAGAAAGAGGCCAAGGCTGCTGCCAAAACTGCCGCTAAGCTACAGGACGATATTGCCGATAATGTGGACGACTCGGCTTATGATTGTGAAAAGGCAGCAAAGCAAAAGCGTTCCTTT
Source organism: Ceratocystis smalleyi (assembly GCA_003449175.1). Classification (NCBI taxonomy): domain Eukaryota; kingdom Fungi; phylum Ascomycota; class Sordariomycetes; order Microascales; family Ceratocystidaceae; genus Ceratocystis; species Ceratocystis smalleyi. Next base: position 8,537 of record NETT01000331.1, read on the forward strand.
GTTTGCAAATTTTGCAACACCAAAAAGTCTCGCCAGTGGCGTCGTGCCCCTAATGGAGGTCCTGCTGATACCAACAAGAGCTCTCGCGATAAGAACAACCAGTACATTTCGGCCCTCTGCAGGCGCTGTGCCGAACTATGGAGACGCTATGCTATTCAGTGGGAAGACATTGAAGAGGTTGCCAAGAAGATTGCCCAGTCTGGAGGCCGTGCTTGGAAGCGCAAGCAAGACGAAGAGCTTCTCAAGGAGCTTGTCTTTGCCAAGGACATTCGTAGCCCGGAGCCTCCTGCGGTAACGACCAACGGCTCGGTACCCAAGGTTGCCGCTGCCACAGGCGTTGAACAGCCGCCCCGTAAGAAGCTCAAGTCTGCTGCTGACGAGAAGAGTCTAGAGTCATCCCCTGTTCCGCCAATCCAGTCTAAAAAGAAAGACAAGGAACGAGAAAAGGAAAAGGCCAAGGAAAAAGAGAAAGGGGAAGTGGCTGAGAAGGAGACAGAAAAGGCTAAATTCACGCCCATCCACGACAAGATGGCCGCAACGTCCGTAACTCCTGCGGTTGAAGTGCCTAAGCCCAAGCCTCAGCCCTGTGCTGTGTGCAGCGAGCTTAGTGATACCATTATCACTTGCAAGGAGTGCCGCCTCCCTGTCCACCCATCTTGCTATGGAGTCTTGGGCCGCAATGCCGCCAAGGCTAGCAAGTGCGGCCGATGGACATGTGACACGTGCATCAACGACCGCAATCCCCAGGTTTCGCTCGACTACCGGTGTGTGCTGTGTCCCTTGGATTCTACAATCTACGACTTTGTCGGTATTCCCGAAAAGACCAACCGCAAAAGGGACAAGGCCGATCGTGAACAGGCCAAGAAGACGGCTGAGTACTACTCGAAGAAGCAGGAAGAGCACGGTCGTCCTTCAAACCCTCGCGAGGCTCTAAAACGCACTGCTGACAACAACTGGATCCACGTGACTTGTGCTGCTCTCACGTCCGAGCTCCAGTTTGGCAAATCGGAAACATTGGTCCCGGTTGAAGGAGTGGCTTCCATTCCGCGGTCTAGATTTGACCGCGTATGTGAAATCTGTAACATCAAGACCGGGGCATGCGTTGACTGCGATTGCTGCAATCTGTCATTCCACGTTGAGTGCGCGCGTCGGAAACCAAGCCGTTACTTTGTCGGTCTCACCATCAATTCGGTGAAAAGCACTCGTCGGGGCCATCATAAGATTGTCACTGCCAACGGTGATACTGGGGTCATGTCTCCTCTTATCTGGTGTTTGTCACACGACACTGCTCCGCCTTCAATGATTGGTCTACATGACGAGATCAAGGGCCACGACCAGTCGGCCCTGCAGTTTTACGTACGAAACTATAAGCAAGCCGACCTGACCTTGACTGGAAACGTCCGCAAGGCCACAGTTATCCTTGCGGCTTCCAAGGCCTCGTCAAGTAGCTTTGGCAGCCGCTTGTCAACAACCGTGCCCGAGTCTCCTACTGCGAATGGTGCATCGATGGCTACAGCCAGCTCTCCTGACAGTGTGCCAGAAAGTGGCGATTGCAACGACAAGGTGTGCGCTGCTTGTGGAATCGATGTGAGTCCTAGGTGGTGGCCTATTGATGAGGTACTTTTGCAGAAGTTTGCCGATGTTGAGCCGGTTGCTAGTGTCGGTGACGAGGCCAAGAAGTTTGTAGAACAGCGCAAGTTTAGATGCCACAAGTGCTACAAGCTCGGCAAGACCCCCGATACCAAAGACCCTGAGCTCGAGTCAGACTTCTTTTTTGAACAAGTCACACGTACACGGTACTCGCCGCTTCCTCAACCGCAAGGACTTGGTGTCCCTCCCCCGCCGATGATGCACCCACAAAATAATGTATACATCCTGCAGCCTGTACCTGCTGCAGTTGCTGCCAGCGGTGTTCCCGAGCGTCCCGTGCGACTTAGTCCTCGGAGTGCTCCGCCTCCGCTGCAGTCGGCCCCACAGCCAGCCGACCTGCATCACACTGGCTTCCACACTTGGCTTTCGTCTACCGCCCCGGTGCACCGTCCTGCTCCAAGCTCGCCTCCCGTTGCTCCTCCAGCAACACGTGATCGTTTTTACCCGATAATTATGCCTCCATTTGTAGGAAACGATTGGAATAACGAGTACCGTGACCCGCACCGGCCTGAAGCGCCTCTTCGTAATGAAGCACCTCTGCGTAATGAAGCGCCTCTCCGCCACGAAGCGCCTCTCCGTAATGAAGCGCCTCTCCATAATGAAGCACCTCTCCGCAACGAAGCACCCCTCCGCAACGAAGCACCCCTCCGTAATGAAGCGCCTCTCCGCAACGAAGCGCCTCTCCGCAACGAAGCGCCTCTCCGCAATGAAGCGCCTCTCCGCAATGAAGCGCCTCTCCGTAATGAAGCACCTCTCCGCCACGAAGCGCCTCTCCGCAATGAAGCACCCCTCCGCAACGAAGCGCCTCTCCGCAACGAGACCCCTGCCAATCGGGCTGACCCGGTTCAACGGCCAGGACATGAGCATATGCCATTGCACGCGCATAATCAGCGCTATAGTGACCCTGCTCCCCCGCCGCCACCGCCGCCGCAACAGATTCCGCAACATCTATCGCAGCAGCAGCAGCAACAACCGGTGACTCTGGCTTCTTTACGCCCGCCGCCTCTGCCAATCCCCGCTTCACAACCAGCCGCCATGGCTCCTCCTGTGACACAGTATTCTCCGGCACCGCCCGCTATCAGCATGCCTCCAGCTCCGAGCTACCATCACAGCTTTTCACACAATCTTTCCCCTGTCCATCACCATGTGCACCCACCCCATACGCCACACACGACGCACGTGCACAGCCATACAAACCATACAAGTCACATCAACACGCACCCTCACACACCCCACGGCCATGGCCACCCGTCACACACCCCACTGGCTCACCACCAGCCACTTCACCATTCGCCACACGCTAGCATGCCGCCTGCTGGCCCACCCCGCCGCAATGATTCTATCCCTATGGTCCCGCTCCACCCACAGCGCGGCCCGGCACCGCCTGCACCGGTACCTCCATATGCATCACATGGGGCCCACGTCAGCCATACACACGGCGGTCATCCGCATAGCCATGGCGGCTCGCCTATTGGCAGAGATCACCAGCAGCCGCCGCAGCAACAGCAGCAGTATGGACACTATCCGTCTCCACGCGATAGACCTATCAGCCAGGCCAGTGGTGTTGGAGGTGGCATTGCGCCGATGCCATTGTCGAGACCGCCACAGGATGCGCATACGTTGGGCAGACCGATGAGCAACCATTCGGCAAATGCGAGCATTAGCCCGTCGCTAAAGAATCTACTTAGTTAGATGGGGAAAAACCAAAAGCGGGTGGAGTGATTTTTAGCCCAAGGGACTGGGCGGAGGCAATTTGGTTCTTGTGTGTTTTTTTTTCTCATTTTTTATTTGCGTTTGGCCTCTTGGCTCTTCCTTTTTTTCTTTCTTCGTTTCTACTTGTTTATTACATCGTCTTCTTTATGTCGGCATCCAGGGAGGGATGCGCCGCTGTCCGTTATGCCATGAATGCTTATCTTGAGACTGGCTTGCTTGTTGCGTTATTTGACCATTGCTTTTTGTTTCCCTTTTTCTATTGCGTACTTGCGAGTCAACCCCTAGGGGCTGTTGGGTTTATTATATTTATTTCTTTTTCTTTTCATGAATCTTGTATGAATTCTTGTGTCTTGCTATGAGCAGGAAAATGCAGGGAGAGAGGACGGTGGAAGTACGAAGGACAAGAGCCAAAGTACGCTGGTTATGCCAGTTTGAATGCACATGCTTACCGCACATCCTTTGTCTTTTGTTTTCATTGTTTTTTATTTTGTCTTTTCCTGTTCCTCGCGTAAGAAAGTGAGAAACAAGCCTCAGACACAAAAGCCCTGACCAAGAAGGACTGCCGGCCTTTTTAGCTTCTCTTTGAGCGCGTACCGAAGGAGATGAATTACACAACTAGCACAATCCAAGGAGAGCGCGGGCGATACGCGGAAGCCACCTGATTGGCTGCTAGCTGACTAGATTCGTTTAAGGGGGCAACTTAGGTACGGGAGGTCCAGCACAGCACAATGCTGGCTTACAAAGACGGCTTGGCTTGTCCGGCTTTTGTCCAGGCATTGAAAGCGCCTCGGCCTGCATTACGTGCGTGACTTGAGCAACGTGATAAGACAGACGGCAACACGGCAAATAAAGGGACGGGAGCCAGCCGATCACACTATTGTAGCCTGCGATAAGAGCAGGACAAAAAGAAAAGAAAAAAAAAAAAAAAAAGACTTTCTTATTCTCCAATGCCTGTCTTTTTGACGTTCCACAGAAGTGCTTGTATTGCATGCATGCATTGCGTGCCATCAACAGACACGCAGCTTAGTCATCCGTCGTGAGCGAGCCGGGGTGCCTGATGGCCGCTAAACATCAGGCGAGGAGAAAGGAAAGGGGAAGGCCCGTTGCTATTGCCGCTACATTAGCACGTACTAGCTGTGACCACAGCGCAAACATACAGCAAACGGAGAAACGGAGAAGGAAAGGGGGGGTTGCTTGACGGCTGCGTCCAATCAAACGGCGTTTTGCCGCTTAGTGGTGGGGAAACTCGATAATCTTCCACCGAATTCCATAGGAATCAAAAAAGAAGCAAGAAGAGGAGGCTTTGGCTCTTTTGGGAAGAAGAGGGACGCCCATGGAATCTCATAGATTTCCACAGATTTCCCGATTGGGAGCCTGCCCTACCATTTGCTTCATTCTCTGGCTCTTTTTTGCCGCGATTCGGGTTTGGCGCTTGAATGGGGAGGAAGAAGGGGTCCCAGGGCGTGCTGTAGAGGGGCCTTGTGGGCAGTTATAGAAGGGACCCTGCCACAAGAACTGCAGGAGACTGGCGGTTTGCCATTAACGCCGTGTGGGCAGTCTCTTCTTCCTGCCTCTCTGGGCCTTCTCCGGGCTGCTAGAAAGTTCTGTCCTGGTGTGGATGTGTGGATGGCAGCCTAACCTGGCCAGCTTGCTGCCCTGTAATGGTCTCTTTGTCCTTCCTTCTTGTTAGTGAAAGAGGGAGAAAAGTCTGTCTGCACTTGCTGTATCTAGTCAGTCAATCCAATCTAGCCCCGCTGGACCGGTGCCTTTTCCCATGTCTAGGACTTTCTTATAGGAGCTTTTGGCCTTGCATTTTTCTTCTCTTTTACAAAGCCCATTTTGTACCTTTTTTTCCTGGCTTATATTTTTCGACCCTTCTTTTCTCTTCCACGAAATACTTCTCTTCTTACTCCTCGAAAGATCTACAGCCTCTTTCTCCCCGTCTTGCTCGTTTCCTACCCTTGAAGATTGCAACAACGTCTAGAGGTGAGTTGGCCTCCTGTCCCTTTGTTTCGCCCGTTCGCTTACCTTGGAGCATGGCAAAGAACAAGCACAAGAAGTTTCTTTTCTGCTTTTCTCTGCCCTCATCTCCCACCTTGCACCTGGCCTGCTCGGCACGCAGAAAAGAGAGAAGACGGAGAGCAACTGTTCTACGGCCAAATGCCTTGGAGAATAAAAGACGCCTCCATGCGAGCCCACCAAGCCGATGAGACCAACCCGACGATACCCCGCCTCAGCAGAGAAGAAACAACAAGTTTTAGGTGCAAGACAATGTGCAAGAACAGCAGTCTGGCAAGTGACATGCCATGCTCCGCGTCTCCTCCAAGGCCCCGCTTAGCAAAGCATGGCATGGCACATGTAATGGGGCAGAGACAGCCAGCTGCTTAGCTGCAAGTCGGTGGTCTTTCTTTCACCCACCCGCTTCCACTTGGGAGCTTCCTGGCGGCTATCCCCTGCCTTTCGCCCAAGTTCTCTTGGCCAGGCTCAATATACACGCAATGGGCAGCACAATGGGTCGCAGGCCCGAAACAAAGCGCTGCCACGAGCTGGCTTCTCTGTTTTCGGGCCCGGGCCTCTCTTGTCTTGCGCCGTTGAATACACTGGATAGCCCGTGCTTGCTCTATTTGCCTCTCCCCTCTGCCTGTCCTTTCTCCGACCGTCGTCTCTCTGCCGGCGTCGACTCATGTATAGCGACTTGTTTCTCCTCCAGCGTCTCGGGCTAGTCTTTCTTCTGGTGTCCCGCAACTACTCTCCTGCCTTCTCTTCCTTTGCACCCACCTGGCCAGAGACAGCGCCTTTCTCTCTTGAAACTCTCACACACCCATCCTCTTCTTTCTTGCACCCAGCTAATCATTTGTTTGGTCTTCTAGTCTAGCGCGCTTTTTTTTGTCTTTCCACGCACGCATTTCTTCCCTAGCTATCCTTTCGAGCCTCCCGACTGGCTCTTGCTTCGATACTGCCATCTCAGGACTTACAATTTTCAATTCCTTCTACCCGCCGATTTCTTTTGCTGCACACCATAAGCTTCCAAAATGGTCAAAGAAACCAAACTGTACGATACTCTAGGCGTAAGTACATTCAACTCCCGCCGCATACGCCCTATGGCCTAATCTTGCCTATACTCCGTAACTCACAATTTACATGCATAGGTTTCGCCAAATTGCACTGAAGCCGAGCTCAAGAAGGCTTACAAGGTCAACGCTCTCAAGTACCACCCTGGTAAGCCATTTTTTGTATTATTACGCCCCTGAAAGCACCCGCGGACCCCGCCCCCCCACTAACGCAAGAATCCGTACCTTGCTCTTCTTTCGCGTAGACAAGAACCAGTCAAACCCTAAGGCCGAAGAAAAGTTCAAGGAAATCTCTGCTGCCTACGAGATTCTCTCCGATCCCCAGAAGAGATCTGTCTACGACCAGTTTGGTGAGAGTGGTCTGGAGGCCGGTGGTGGCGGCCACAACAGCATGGGAGCTGATGACCTGTTTGCTCACTTCTTTGGCGGTGGTGGTGGCGGCTTTGGCGGCATGTTTGGCGGTGGCGGCGGCGGCATGCCTTCTCGCGGAACCCCCAAGGCCCGCACCATTTACCACACTCACATGGTATCCCTCGAAGATGTGTACCGTGGCAAGGTCTCCAAGCTGGCCCTGCAACGCTCCATCATCTGCCCTAAGTGCAATGGTATCGGCGGCAAGGCCGGGGCTGTGAAGCGCTGCGCTGGATGTGAAGGCCGTGGCATGAAGATTATGATGCGCCAGATGGGCCCCATGGTTCAGCGCTTCCAGGCTGTTTGCACAGACTGCAATGGTGAGGGTGAGACTGTCCAGGATAAGGACCGTTGCAAGCAATGCAACGGCAAGAAGACTGTTGTTGACCGCAAGGTTCTCCACGTGCACGTTGACCGTGGCGTCCGTAACGGCACCAAGATTGAGTTCCGCGGCGAGGGAGATCAGGCCCCCGGCATAGAGGTCGGTGACGTGACTTTCGAGATCGAGCAGAAGCCCCACGCCCGGTTTACACGCAAGGATGACGACCTTTTGTACCAATGTGAAATCCCGTTGGTCACCGCTCTGGCTGGTGGCACCATCCACATTGAACACCTGGATGACCGCTGGTTGACGGTGGAAATCCTGCCTGGCGAGGCCATTGGCCAGGGTGCTGTCAAGATGATTCGTGGCCAGGGTATGCCGACTCCTCGCCACCACGACTTTGGCAACATGTATGTTTCCTTCTCTGTGAAGTTCCCCGAGAAGAACTGGACCCAGGACCCGGCTGCGTTTGAGGCCTTGCGTAGCGTCCTGCCCGCTCAAATCGACATGCCCATGCCTCCCAGTGATGGCGTGGTTGAGATGGTCGACCTAGAAGACGTCGACAACACGGGCCGGCAAGGTTTCGGTGGAAACGCTATGGATGAGGATGAGGACGAGGACGGCCATCCTGGAGCAGAGCGCGTCCAGTGCGCTCCCCAGTAAACTATAGACGGCGGGCTTTGTTTTTCTTCTGTTCTTTCTTATCCATACTATTCCCTCCCTCTCCCATTTGTTTTATTTCTTTCAGTCTCTTGTCTTTTTTTATTTTTGTTCATTTTCTTTTGGGTTTATTGGAGTTTTCTTTTTGTGTGGTATTTCCGTTTGACTGTGTGCCTGTATGCTATTTTTGTTTCTTCTTCTTTTGCTTGAGGCTTTTGTTTTTTGTCCCGCATGAGCAAAGATTCTTGTTGGAAAAAGGGAGGATGAAGGACGAGAAGATGGGCAAACACGCAAGACAAAAAATCAAGGTTGGCGATACGGCTTGCTGATGCCGGGCACACGTTACCCTTTTTGTTTTTTCCTTGTTCCCTCACCCTGACATCACCTGTCTGCTTGTTTGCTGTGTTGGGGAGGGGTCTTTTTTATAGCGTTGTGCCTCTTCTACTTCTCTTTTTCCGCGCACCCTCTCACCTATGCCTGGTCTTCCTCCTGTTGTCTGCCGTGCCGTGCCGTGCTTGGGAAAGTGATACCTTTTGGTTCTGAGAGCTGATGAGGAGAAGCGAATAGCAAAATGATGGATGGATAGAGAAAAGGCAAGCAAGGTCTGCGGGGCCAGACAGCCCCTGGCCGACCGGCTGCTCCGTGCTTGTCTTTTGGGAATGGCTTCTGCTTTGAATATGATACTCGCTAATGTTCGTGATCTGGTTCTCCCAAACAGCGACGAAAAAAGCAGTGATGTAGGTTGATCAAAACGTGGTGGTGGTGAGATCACCTTCGTTGTAGTCTTCGTTGGGTTATACAGGGGTCATGCTGGGTTTATAACCCTAACTATGCACTTAACGCGCTAGGCACGTGACTTCGTGTCTACGTGACGAGCACTGTGTAACGTCGTCGCCTTGGCCCTGAATTTCCCACTAAAGATTTAACTCATGATAAACAAATTTGGATTTGACATCAACAAGAATAGCAGTTTGGTGACACTGTTGCTTGGCTTTACCTGGAGTCTCAATACTTCCCTCCATTCTATTTGCTGGCTAGAGTGCTGCCTCTACTCCTCTCTTTTGCCACGTTTATTCGCAAGTCGGCCAGACTTTGAACCCGGCCATCGTATTACTTCCTCCCTCCCCCTCTTCTCGACAACACCAACCCATAGCAAATATGGCTTCGCGGTCGCCTTCTCCGGCAAGAAGCTCGCCGGCACCCATCTACAGAGGGTTGACTGGTCGATCGCGACTAAACGCGCTCCTAGCGGGCCATGACAGTGGCTCGGAACATGAGGACAGTGGTTCAGAGTCGGCCAAGCCAACACGAAAAACTACACGGGTCGCGGCTATGAGCCCTCTGGACAGCTCGTCGGAGTCGGAAGACGAAATTGTGCGGCCGCGTGGCCGCTTTGCCGCACAGATGATGGCGCAGGCCGCTGTGGGTGTGTCGGGCGACGATGGGTCCGATGCCGACGTGGGGCTGACGGCACGGGAGAAGCTGCGAAGGCAGCTTTTGAAGCCATCTATAGACAAGAAGAGTCCGGAGAAAACACAGGACAAATCTGATGATAACGATAGCGATACTAGCCACCATGTGCCCACGATAAAACGCCGCCTCAAGCCTAGAACTAGCACGCCTGATACGCAACCTGTCTCTACGAAGATGGTAGACGACAATGACGGTGAGGATGACGATCCTGCAGCAGATGAAGAGGCTGTCGCAGCCATGGCCAAAAACCCACGTCTCCAGGCTCTGCTGGAGCGCAAGCGCAAAGAGCGCTTAGCACGTGAGGCTGAAGAGGCGGCTCAACGAAGTGCTCGCCAGGCTAATATCGAGTCGGACGATGGTGATGTGGTCATGGATGACGTCAATGATGATGCTCAGGACTCTGCGGGAAATGCGACGAAGCAACCGCCAAGGGACAGGGCGGCTAAGCAGGCACGACAGGCAAGCAAAAAGGCTATGGAGGATATCCATCGCGAAACACAGCGCATTCAGCGGAATATGCAGCTAGCCCACGAGGTCAAGACGCGCAAGAAATTCGATAAGAAGAACCTGTTTGCCATGTTCGACTTTAAGCCTGCAGGCGACGACGACGATGTGGATGAGGTACAAACAACATCTGATGAAAGCCGGGAAAAGCAAGACGTGGATCAAGGAAAAGCTGCAGTAGCCACATCACCCAACAAGGCCACTTCCACAGCTACTCCTGCTGCACCCGATATTAATAAGGCCAACGAAAGCGCCATTGCCACTTCTAATGCTGCTTCTGGCCACTCGGCTAAAAAGCCGACCCGTCAAATCAAGATCCCCGATCTTAAGCTCGAATCCATAACGTTGGACGATGCTGAAATCGAAATTGTCGACTATTCCAATGATCGTGTCAGCAAAGTTGCGGTCCCCATTGAGAAAATGGAGCCCGGAATGGCTACGCTGTTAAAGTTTGCTGGGAAAGATGAGGGCCATCATGTGCGGCTTATGAAAGAGAAAGCCGAGGCGGATTTGCGGCGCAAAGCACGTCTACAAGCAAAGCGCGAGCACGAAGCACGAATCAAGTTGCTTAAGAGCAAGGGAATTCACGTGCCGACCGAAGAGGAGCGTGAACGAGAGGCTGAACAAGTCGAGGACATCTTGGCTAGAGCCCACGAGGAAAATGAACGCATTCGCAAAAGGGAGCGAGAACGGGCAAAAAAGAACGGCGAGGAGATGGGCCAGGACCGGCTGCTAGATGACGACAGCGGGGATGAATCGTTTTATGGCTCTAGTGGTGATGAAGAGGAAGAGGGGGGGGAGGGGGCGGTATTGGAGCTTTCTGGCTCAGAAGATGAGGGAGAGGGGGAGGGAGAGGGAGAGGAGGAGGAGGAGGAGGAGGAGGAGGAGGACGACGACGACGACGACGACGAGGCCAAGGCAACGGAGGGGCCCACCATCGAAAACGATGATGAAGATGACGAACAAATCGTTCTCACTTCTCGCCGGCCAAAGAAGAAGAATGCCCGGATACTTTCTGACGATGAAGACGAAGACAAAGGGGCTTCTGCCGCCCCAAACAAGACCGTGCAAACTCCTCGCCCTAAAGCCGCGCTCACTTTTGGTGCATCGGCCGGCAACCAATCCCCCGCTGTTCCCACATCTGTTCTACGTTCTGCTACAAAGCCCTTCATCCCTGGACTACCAGTGACCAGCCCAACCAAGTTGGATCTCGCCGAGATGTTTGCTGGGACATTGAATGGAAGTCAAGATCCCGATGCTGTGATCCCTACCTTTGATGGCGCCTCGATGCCGGATTTCACACAAGATGCATTCAAAATGTTACCTGATAGCCAACCCGATATCATCATGGCTAGTCAAGGGCCTGATAGCCAACTCAACTCTCAGGGGATGAGTAAAAACGGCCAGACAGAAGACGAGAGCCAGGGCGTTGAGACGCAGGGCTTGGTGAACAACTTTAGTTTGCGGTTTTCACAGGCCGGAGACAGCTTTGGCACTTTGGACGAACAGGACTCCGCACTGTCGCAGTTGTCAAACATGCAAATGACGCAAGATCAGGGCCTGGACTTTGTTGAGCCACTAAGAGAGCGATTTGTCGCCGCCGAGCCGACACAGCGCGATGAAAGCATTGTGCCGGAATCTCCCGTGCCTGAAAAGAAGACTAAGAGCCGACTCCGATCTAAGGAGGAGGCTTTAGCCGCGCAAGGATCAGCGCGGGAATCTCAGCCCATTCCAGCTAGCCATGAAACAGGCGTGGAAGCTGCTGAGGACGCAGTCGATGAGTTTGGGTTTGGCACGCGGTCTGCTGCAGACGTATCGAAAGAAGCAGCACGCAAACAGAGAAAGGCCGAGAAGAAGGCACAGAAGCTGGCTGAAGCGTTTGACCGCAAGAAAAGCAAGGCCAATGAAATGGTTGACGACCAAGCCGAGGAGTCCGATGATGAATATGCCGGGCTGGGTGGTGTTGATGGAGACTTTAGTAGCGATGACGATTCTGATGCGGCATCGGTCAAAGAAATGATTGACGACGAGACCAAGGCGAGCACGGCTGATGAGCGGAAGCTAGCAGCCTTCTACAAGTAAGTTTATGGATCCATTAGAGCGCTTGGGCTAGACAGACAGACGGGGGAGGGCCTTGTGTATTCAGTTTGCCTTGCAGTTTCTCTATCTATCCGGACGACTCACCATGCTAACCGCCGGACTTGCCTTGCAACAGCGAACGTGAACGAGTGGCCGAAGAAGCGCAGGTTCAAAAGCTCTACAAAGATATCACTACCGGAGGCCTACGCCGTAAACGCGGCACCAATTATGACCTTTCAGATTCGGAATCGGACGGCGAGCGCCGACGCCGCATGAAACGCCGGCAATTTGACAAGATGCAACGGGAGTTACTTGCCAATGAGCGGCTGCGAAAGACGGCCGAAGCCCCTGGGAACGAAGCTTACATGCGCGCCATTGTCGACGAATACGCGCCCGACGAGAATTGTATTATTGAAATGGACATGCCTGATCCTGGCTCTGCCGAAAATGACGCGTCCCAGGAAGCTCCGACACCCGGGCCTGGAACGCTCCCTCTGCGCAAAGCGAAAGCCCGAAAGCAGAGGAAACCGCAGACTTTACAAGATGTGCGCTCACAACTTACGGAGCTACTTGACGACCCGTACGAGCGTGCCGCAGTCCTGCGCGACAAGCTCTCGGAGGATGCGACTGACAACGGCGATGACGATGCTATTGAGGTGGCGGGTACGCCAAGTAGCTCTATTGATACGTCAGCCATCGCCGGAGTGCCGCCGCTACGCCGAGCAGGATCGCAGGTTATCGACCGACTATCGCTCAAGCGCTCAGCATCGACGCACAGCACAGGCTCGGCAACTAGTGCCAATGGCCGGATGGCATTTACAGCCCCCGGGGCGTCTCAAAGCCGAACACGCAGTCTTCTTCGCGGTGCAACCAGCTCGTTGATATCATCCGGGATGGCCAATGCGGCAGCGGGGTCTGCGGGGAGCACGACGGGCGGCGGGGTGGGCGATGCAGCTCCAATGCGCAAGGGCGCTGTCAAGGGATCTGGCCTGGGTGGGTTTTCAAGAGAAAACGAGCGGAGGGCAGCCTTGGCAGAAACGGAAAAGAAGAGGGAGGCAAAGAAGCTCAAGGGCGCGGAGAAAAGAGCACAGGCAATTGGCGGCTTGTTTGGAGCGGGCAGTTGGGAGTAGAAGGGTCACAGCATGGATGTATGGTGATGGTGCCCTGCATGTTTTTTGTAAGGAAAGTAGGAAGGGCTGGCTATCAATGTATAATCTACATATATATACAAATGCCGGTGCAACGGCGTCCTGGCCAAAACCCGCCAAGTCTAAACTAACGCATGTATATACAGCAGTGTATTGCTCAGATGTACATGTCCGTATTCGGAGGCTGTTTTTGTTTGCGCTCGTTAGCAATCAATCTGCGTAGAGTACAGGAGCAACCGAAGACTCACCGGGACAAATTTGCGAAGCCTGACGCCCGCTTCACTGAAGATCTTGGCTGAATCTCTGTCCATGGTGTATCCTTGGTTATACACCACTTCGCTGATGCCGACCTGGCAGATTTTGATGCTACAAGTCAGGCATGGGCATGTATCACAATACAACACAGACCCCTCACGGATGCGATCGCGGCCGGCCTCTAGCAGAGCGTTCTCCTCGGCATGCAGACACAGACATGTGCTGAGAGCCGCCCCACTACCGCTCCCACCCGAGTTGCACCGCGGACAGCCGCCATCCGAGCAGTTGCATAGGCCCCGCGGTGTGCCGTTGTAGCCGGTGCTGATGACACGGTTTTCGCGTGTCACCAGCACACAGCCCACACGCCGTTTCATACAGTTGGATCGTTTAGACGCCAGCGCTGCCAGTGCCATAAAGTACATGTCCCATGACGGCCGCATGCGCCGGGCAAAGTCGAAGTGGTGGTTGGCAAGGCGGTTCAGCAAAACATTGGCATTCGGCGAGTTGTTTATGAGCCGGATGGCGGCCCGGCTAGTGAGGGACCGCACATCGGGACTGTAGGTGTTTGCATCAGTCTCACGGATGAACTCGTAAATGTCGGTTGCCTGGGAAGACAGTGCGGCGATGGCACTGGGGGAGAGAGTTTTGATGCGCTGGCTGTGCCGGGTCCAGGACTCGGAGACTGGCGCTTCGACGCTGATGAGAAGGAAGAAGGGACGAGTCTCGAGAATGTCCACGACAAGCGGGTCTTTGATGCCCACAAGAAGCCACGGCTCCTGCCAGCGGATTGTCGCAAAATCAAGTAGTGCGCCAACAGTGTTGAAGACAGGGTTGAGCTCATCAAAGGGCTCGGGACAAGGCTCTGCGCTGTCCAGCAAGACGATTGGCTTGAAGCCGTGGCAGCGTATGAAGTAGTCAGCCACGGTCTTTTTGCCGGCACAAATGCCTACAAAAGTGTCAGCAAGGATGCCTGTTGTTGGAGAGGAGAGCCAGCTGAGCGCTGGGGACGTCTTACCGCCGCAGATACCAACGAGCATTGTCGGGGAGTGTGGGTGAATGGGTATGGGTATGGGTATGGGTATGGGTATGGGTATGCTTCGTCACGTGATGGGGGACTGGTGTGGAGATGGGACAATGCAGGTGCAAAGGACTAAGCGGAACCGGTGGCCGACCAGCTTCAAGCACACACTGCAGGCCAACGGCGCGATTGTGAGGTGCCGAGACGCGTTCCTGCGAAAAGTTTGGGGTTGAGGTTCACGCATTTGTCGCACGAAATGCAGCACTGTGCAGTGTACAGTCTCGCACTGTTGCGAGCTGTGGGGGGGAGGGGAGGGGAGGGAGAGAAAGAGAGGAATCGGAGAAGCAGCAGCAGCAGCAACCAACTGGAAAGAACAATGAGGGGAGAGCGAGAACCTGCCCGAAAAAAAGCGACCTGAAGAGTAACTGCAGGCTTGATTAGGTCTCGCCTATTCTTTTTTCTCCCTCTTTTTGTTTTCGCAAACGTCCAGCAAAGCCTGCTTCCCCAAATCCCCAAGACACAGAGAGAAGGTGCCAACCGCAAGCACTTGATAAGGAGAAAGGGGAAGAATTCAAAAGAAGGAGGATTCTGAAAACAAACCCAACGTGAAGCCTTAATCTCGGCGTTTGCAAAGGGCCGCTGAATAGATTGATACCATAGACTGGCCCGGCCTCAGAACACAACAAAAGATGCCCGCCTTTGTATTGCATGTGTGTGTGCGCGCGCGCGTGTGTGTGTGTGCATGTACCATTGTACCTAAGTACATGAGTAACATTTGCATCGAGACAGATGTGTGTAGACCAGCTCGTCCCGGCCTGCCTGCCTGACTTGCTTCTGCTTTCATGTTCTGCCCTCCTCGCCTTCTTCGCTTCAGAAACACATGTCTGGCCATAAGTGCAATGTCTCATTGTCATTTTTCTTATTTAGAAATTGCCATGCCGTGCAACTGCATTGCAGGATACATTTCACGATTTTAAGGGGAGGCAAGAGAATCATTGGTTCCACGTATAAGAGATGCTACGAGGCCTGCAGAGTATACAAGAGCTCCAATTTCAGAGTCACTCTTCTGGCTGCTGCTCTGCCGCTCTCGTGTCATGGAGGCCACCATGACTGATTGTGATCCACGGACGCCTGAAATGCGATACGGATGTGATTGTGGGCGCGCTGGTGTTAGCAGCAGGCCAAAGGGTAACAACGGTATTATGGGGGTGGATAGCACCAAGGCACACGCATGTGCGTCTGCTGCATGTATCCAAGACGAGACGGATGTCCCCTAGTATCTGCTCGTTTGCACTGTCTGGGATTCTCTATTTCCTTTTTCCTTTTCACAAGTTTGGCATTCTTAGGCACCACCAACGGGGACGGGGTGGCCTTCATCTCCATGGCTAGACAGCAGACGGACTAACGAAGCCTGCCAACCGTGGAAAAAGACTAAAAGAGCCATTCCATAGACTAGCCCGCACCAGAGGTCATAATGCCGAAATCCGGGGTTCCGGAAACCGAGAAATGAATAGCAGCTGCGTGCACTTCTCTGGCATTCCTTGGCCTTCTGTTCTCTGGCCCTTCTTCCCCCATGTTTCTCTCTCCGACTCATTGCATGCATGATGATCTGGCCGTGTCTTGTCTGGTCTTGTCTTGTCTTGTCTGTTCTGGTCTGGTCTTGTTGTGTCTGTGTCCGTCCGTGGCTTACCGCTGGTTCGCTTCAGACTTGTTTTGAGCTCAAATGAGCGAAAGAGCGGCAGCTTTTGACTCTCTACTTCATGCACAGAGAATTTCTGGAACAATCACCAAAAGAAAAAGGGGATCTTGTGGGGTAAAACAAACACAGGTGAGAATACATGGACCTGTGGCAGGAAACCCCTTTGGTTCTTTTCTTTTTTTCGTCCTTATTGCAAACACAGGGTACCAGCACGTACTGCCACATAATATGGAAAAGCAGCAACGAGACACCTAAGGATCACAACTACCTAGCCCCTCCCCTTTCGGTTTTTTCCTTCTTTTCTCCATGCCTCCCTTCATTTTACCAGCTGTATCTGTATATTACTACTTGCCTTATGTGCCTCAACCTAATGCGCTCAGTGTTGGATGGTATTTTTGCCGAGTAATAGTGCTTGCAAAGACGCAGACAGAGTTGGGCCAGCTTACTCCAAATGAGAGTGCTGTTGTCGGAGTCGGACGTATATGTACATGCAAGTACCTCAAGTTTCGCTTTATGCTATGTAGACACTTTGACATGCACCCGGGAAGCGCTGAGAAAGTGCATGCATGCATGAGGATATACGTGTTGGTCGGTCTGTCTGGCTTGGGCCAATGAAGAGAGCAGTCGCTTCATGTCTCAGGGCAAGATACTCAGTAAGCGGCTTGGTATCGACCGTTTGACCGGCTTTGGCCGTCTGGTGTCCTGTGTCAGCCCAAACGCCGATGCATCTTTTTTTTTTCCGGGTATTTCGATTCGACTGTCGTCATTAGCCTGTAGCTCTGTGCGTCACCATCCATTTTGACCACTGTTGCCTATGTATTGCAAGCATGGCATCTCGCCATCTCTATAACCTTTGCTCGCAGGACCAACTTGAGTCGTGCTAATTGAAGTGGCATGTATTTATAGCCACAATGACTACAATGGCCTCAATAGTGTCATGTACTTGGTGTTTTGTTTTGTTAGTAGGCCTCAAAGAACAATAAGCCTAGTGCAGCACTAGGGCTTATTCTGTATCGCGCCTGGCTTAGGAGTACGCTAGTGGCTCAATCCCTGTTCTGGCTTGCTTCTATTTTCCATAAATATATTGCACTGGCTTAAGACGGGCTAGGGGGAAAAGACACGATTGTTGCTTTCGTCTCGCTCTGTTTCTCCCCGGATTTTGTTTTTGGAGCAGAGGCGTGTATCAAGTAGTGGCTTTTTTTCTTTTTTCTTTTTTTTTCTTTTTCGCAGAGGAGGGCTTGTGTGAAGAAAGGGGGTCAGTCGGTCGCTTTTCCCCTTTTTTTCTTTTCTTTTTTTGCTTGCTGCTGCCCGTCGGTCTGCTGCTTGCCTTGGAGATTTGGGGAAAAAAGATTGTTTTGCACGTGTGAATTGCACTTGCACTGCCCGTTATGTGCTGTTGCTGGGACGAGAAGAGGAAAGGGGAGGTCTTATTGTTCTGGACAAGACTTGCTTAGGCCTTCGCTTCTGTGCTTCTGTCCAATCAGCTTGCTTTAGATGCATCTCACAGCACAAAACATCGCAGCTTGGTAGCATTTTCCAGCGTACACAATATTTTCTGCCGTCTGCATCAATACGAGAAGTTCCATGATGTGTCCCGCTCCCCAATATTGCTTGTGCCATCCATCACTCGCTGCCTGTGCGGGAGTGTCTTTTTTGCCCATTCTTCTCTCTTGCTGGAACTTTGTCTAACAGCAAAGTATTTGTCTTGCATTCAGCTACCACATAATATCAAATAACACGTCATGTTTTTTTTTCTCCAGCGTCCCTCTTCACATCCTTTTACATCCCTTTAATAGGTGCTTCTTTGACCCAAGTTGATGCGCATGTTTTTGGAGCAAGGGGTGGGGCTTTGTGGATGTGATGTGTGGTGTGAAGGACGGCACCAGCCTCAGCCCTCGGTTGCATTAGCGGGTTAGCGGCTTCGTTCCGGGCACATCCCGCCTTTCCGGAGCGGGGGATTGCAGGCGATGGCTGTGATTTTCTTTTTCGGATTTTCCTTCATCCAACTTGCTGCGAGTGTCTCCCTCCATTTTACATATCCATGTTACAGCCCCCCCCCCCCCCCCCGGGCGCATCCTCACTCGCAACACATGCGTACAGGAAAGAATGGGCTCTCAGGTTTCCCAGAGCTTCCGCGTGCATTTCCGACGTCTTGCGTTTTCAAGCCTCAAAGCCTCAACCCCACAAGCCTCGCGTCCCATTAGGCGGTGGTGTTTTGCTGGGGGTGTGCGTGTGCATGCTTGGAGCAGACCCTAGCCTGCCCTTGACTGACTGTTTTCGAGACTCACCGCCGGGCAGCCACAGAACTCTGGCTATTTGTCTGACATTGGACGCTAGACTATTTGCGTGCTTGCCCTTCCGTGCTTACGTCCGTCCGCCTGCAAGCTGTTTGTCTGGCCAGGCAATGGCGCCGCAGTAAAAATGAGGGGGTTTTAGATTAGCTCGGCTAGACACTGGCATGATATTTCTCTTCCGTGGTTTTATCGGGCTTTGCTGCCTATTCCAGTTGCATGTTGCGATTGGCTTAATTTGCAGCCTGTTCTTGCTTTCTTCCCAGCAGGCAGGCACGGCACTGTGCTATCAGGCAAGCCAGGCACATCTTGTGCATAGCACATGCGTCTGGACCTAAGCAAATGTCCCCAACACTTTTGTACAACTTCAACAAGTTCTTTCCAGAGAAAGCTCGCCGGCTGTGTATGACTAGGTAGATAAGCTGCTTGACTCACCACGCGGCTGGCTTCACTGTAAGCTAGACAGAATGCTTCCCCAACAGATAAGCAAAGTGCTCTAGCATGTTCTAAAAGTTTAGCTAAAGGAGAAGGTACAACCCACAAAAGAAACAGAAACTACTGAGTCATTTCCGGTACTGGCCTACGAAAGCAAAAGGGCAGTTTCTTTATTTGTGAAGACATGCATGCATGTGGATAACGCGAAATGCAACTACTTATGAGTCGTACCAACGTACTTGATTTGAATATATTTTACGTCTACTGGAATCACTAGGGTCAAACGACGCCGGATTGGTTACTGGACAGAATTAACCCTCCGCAA
>NETT01000332.1:4286-18096 GCA_003449175.1 Ceratocystis smalleyi
TCCTCTCATTGACGTCGGCCTGACTTTTATTGACACTACTCTTCGCCCTTCTTGCAGACGACTTTACCAAGGTCTGGGTCATGACCGATGAAAAGGCTGTCGATATGTGTCTATCAGAAGATCCCAACTCTGCCATTCTACGCAGCAACGCGGAGCTCACCGCCTCTCCAACTGGCCCTCCCATGAGTATTGCCCTCCGCCGTTCCTCGCAGGCTAATGCCGGCGCCAATATCAACCCCGCCGCTGCTGCGGCTCCCAGCCTAACTCCTTCGTTTATGAGTGATATGTCGGCCCTTCAGCAACACACCCACCACTCCCAGCCTCAGCACTCATCCCACTACACAGATGCTACCACTGCCATGGCCACTGCTGCCTCTGTTCCGATGAACATGCCCGTCCAAGTCCCCGAAATGGTTTCGCCCGTCACCCCACAGTCTACAAATGACCCGGTCCGTCGTGCTTCAATGTATGCCACATCCCAGGCTGACTTCCACCACTCTTCACAACAGCCCACTGCCATGTATCAATCAGCTTCCGTCCACGCCACGACTCCATGGCACACGGCCTCGTCCGGTCCACAACAGGCAGCCTCCCTGTACCCATTTTCTAACAACAGCCACGCCCCTACCCATATGCAATTCCACCACCACGCCCAGCATGGCCACCAGCCTCAACATCAACCACAACAGCCCATTATGGGATCTTCACAAGCTGTACAGTATACCAACTCGTTTGATCCGGGCCAGGATACATCCCTGTACCGTTCCTCTCACGGCACATCCGCATACGACGCTTACTCTACGCACCCGCCGACGAAGTGAACGAACCGACTTTTGTGCGGAATCTGGATTTTGCTGTTACCAGAAGGCCCAGGAATATATCGCAAAAAGTACAGAATAAAAAAACCTGCCAAAAAAAAAGGAGAGGAGACGTTGTCTACCCGATTGTCGGTTGATTTTGCAGCAGGCCTGTTTTTCATGATGTTGCGGCTGTATTCCTGATTATCGGCTAGAGACTTGTTACTATAGACAGGGCAACTAGCTTTGCCCTCTCTGCTAGGGGTTCGGGATTCTCGAGGAATGGTTTGACACGGCGCAGAGGCGCCTATGAGTTTTGTGTTCCTTTCCTCACAAGCTGCCTTTTTTTTTTTTTTCTTCAGTCCCATATTACGCTTCATGTTGTTTATTAATGTTTGGAGGGCGGTCACTTTTGTTCTTTTGCTCTTCTGTTTCTCATCGAGGCGCACACGATCTATCCCGAATGATAGAGTCATTGCTTGGGATGAAAGCAAGCACTCGCGTTGACTGTGCCAATTCTGATATTGGTATCGGCCAGCAGCCTTATGAATTAGATATAATGCTGTATATAAAATGAAATCGGGCATCTTTGCACCATTTCCCACCGCAAACTCTTCAACATAAGAACTTCCCGCATAATCTGCAAATTAGCGCACAAAGTGAAATGTGAAGCTGGCGATAGACAGTTCGGAGGTGAGGTTGAGATACTGGTAAGGGTTGCTCTAGGGTTCGTTCTAACTTGAAACGATCGCCGGGAAATCCTCCCTGTAATAAAATATTCAGAGAAATGGCACAGCTGGGAGCGCACTAGACTAAACCGCAGCTTTGGTGGTTCCGGCGTCTAAAGGTTACCGACTCAATATCGGCTTAGCCCAACTTATTGGCTACGTGATGAAGTGCTGCCATCCTTGGCGTTTTCTTTCCTAGTTTTTTCTTTCCTTACCAAGTTCAATAAAACATGTTTCGCATGCTTCCGTCTCGTGGGACACTAGAGCACGAGCTAAGCGCTGCAGACCGTTAGGGTTGCTCTCCAAGACGTTTGATTGTTGTTCTGGGACTCCAACTTCAGATGGCATGGCATAACCAAGCATGCGACCAAGACCGACCGGAGCTTGTTTGTGGTAGTGCCATGGCAGACATTGTTGATAGTTCAGGGCTTGGAGACAAAATCAGGCGACCCTCGTAGAGCTGCGTCTAGACCAAGTACGTCATCGGCTCGCCCAAGGCAGAGAACAAGATGCAGCAAGCAAAGAACATCGTCTGATGAGGTCATTCGTCTAACGACAATCAAGACAATGTGAATTCAGTTTTCTTGATACTGTGGTTGCCTTTATATATCTTTTTGCGGGGACCTTTTGCTCACTGATGTGGCTTCTATCTCTCACGCCAATCCTGCCGTGATTGGGCTTGGTGTGGTGGTGTTGGTGTAGTGTGTTGTGTGTCTACATCTAGTCAAGACAGTCAAGTGCCCGCCAGGCCAAATCTTTAGACCATTATTGTTGTATTTTTTTTGTGGCCTTCCGTTTTCACAATTTTTTTTTGCCTGCTTTGAATTCACCGTCTTTCTTTAACTCTCTTCTTAAATTCCTCTGCGTGCCTAAAAACTTCCATCTTCTTTTTTCTTTTTTTAATTTTCCTCACCGCCAACCATCATCGACGCACGTTCTCCCATAACAATCACGAAAAAACCATCGTTTTACTTCTTGCAAAGCTGCCTTTTTTTGCCATGGCATATTGAATTTGGCGATAGTCGCGCCTCCACAGAGCCTTTTATACATTCTTTCGCTGGTGTTAGTGAATTGACTGGCCGACAACATGGAATCATCGCTGCTCGACGCATATTTTGCCTTTGCTTCAAGGCACAAAGCCCGTATTGACCGCGCGCTACAAATAAAACGACCTTACGATGCCTTTGTTTCCTTGGAAAGCAATAGGGAACCTTCTGCGTTGCTTGGGGCTCTATCCGACATGTGCTGGTGTTTAGACACCCAACGAGCTAGAACGACATGGCTAGTTTTCTTTCAATCATGAGGTTGAGTCTCACAAACCACGTGACTGCTCACGTGAAGTCAACAATCACATGACCTAGTGGTGCGGCTAATATGCGGCAAAACGCAAAAAGCCTCTTCAACTTCCCCAAGTCTCTCTTGCCAGCAAAGCCAATTCTAGACGTTCTCTGCAAATTCGCGCCATAATATTGTCTCCCCGCCTGCTCCGCATCTGCTCTGTTTTGTTTGTTGCAATAGAGGGATCATTTAGCAGCGGAAGCAATACCTTGATCAGAACAGAACCCGGAAAAAAAGCGTCAGGCTTCAGGCCACAGTAACGGCGCGACTCTGCTTTTTCCTGCGTTTTCTTGCCGTCCTTGTCCTATTCTGGACGCGCCTCAGCCCACTTTTATTCTGTTCCGCTATAAACTTTGCTACGTACGTCAAATCAAGGAAGGCCTTTCTCTGCCAAAATAAAAAACTAGCACTGCAGTCACGGCAACGCAAAAAAACGTGCTCTCGAATTATCAGCCATATTAACTTTTGCACAAGAAAACAATATTGTGCAATATTGTATTCACATTCTTGTCCCTAATTTTTATGGCGTTGCGTGCACCGGTTTTTTTCTCTGGCTCAGCCTTGGACGTGTTTTTTTCCCTGCTTCCCCTTTCGGCCTATAGCGGTTGTCCAATCAGCAATCAGAATTCCCTTTGCCTCGCCCACTTTTGCTAGCCTGAATATGCAGCAGAAGCAGAGCCCACAAACTTGAACGCCTTCCCTCCAAAAAAATCGTCAAGTCAACCACTGGAAACCACAATCATCAACACAATCGCAAATATCATCACCGCTTTTCGTGTGTCCCTCGGATCCGATTCTGGCCGTCTTTTTAGTCTACTCACCTGGTTTTTCCCCCCCCCTTCTTCTCTCGCTATTAGAAGCAACACTCGTTTCTTTTTTTCTTCCACGTGCCGCGTTCCCACTTTTTCTCTCTTGCCTCTGCGACGCGGTACATAATCAATTCTCAGAAGCCCCCCAGGACCAGACACAAAAATCCCAAGGCTATCGGATTCGCATTACTTTTAGCGACAATATCATCGCATCTTTATTTTCCCGCCTTTTTTTCTCTTTTTCTTTGACGCGCTATCATACGTTTAAGGCATTTCGAATAAAAAAAGAGACTTTTTTTTTCTCTTTGTTTGTCAGCCAGTAGGAGAATCTAGACATCTGGCTTGACGCGACAAAAACACGGAGTATAGACTTGCGTACGTCTTGTTCACCGGACAATCGTGCTATCTATTCATTTGACCCATCTCATCTCCATCTGGTCTGTCGCTTTCTTTGTTGCGCTCTTTGGTTCTCTTCGTAACTTTGCTCAAGCTTCCTTTGCTTGGTGTCAATGCCCGCCATGGCCACCCTGCCGTCGCCCATGATGCCTCAACATCAGGGCCTGCCTCTATCAATGTCCATAAACAAACAAGAGGTCGAGGCTGCTGTCAGGGTACGTTTTCTTCTTTTACTCTTCCCTTTTATTCTCGGCATTTCCATCGTTTGCGCCCGCCTGCCACCGTGGCGGCGCGCATTGTATCGAATATTCTCTGAACTTTGTCTTAATCTTTCTTGTCACGTAATGCTAACAAACAGCCCTTTGTAGAAACTCAAGGACATGAAGGATCAAGGTATTCCTCAAACCGACCCAGACTTCATCAAAACACAAAACTTTATTAAGTCAGTACAACAATTGCATATGCGGAATATGCAGCAACAAGAGTTCATGCGTCGCCAGCAACAACAACAACAGCAGCAGCAGCAACCACCACCGCAGCAGTCTCCCATACAAGACCACCGTTCCCCGAACGGCCTGTCCAATGGCAACACCGGTCCTGGTCCCGATAGATCACAGACCGCATCCATTGGTCCTCCCAATGGTGCTTCGTCACCGACTGCGTCGACTGCTCCTAATACCTCCGGCTCACAGGCTTCCAGTGTTGCTAGTCACTTCTCAACCCAACAATTGGCTCTTCTGCGCAACCAAATTGGCGCTTTCCGCATGCTATCAAAAAATGCCGGCGTGCCGCAGAATGTCCAACAAACTTTGTTTGCTCAGCGCCTCCGCCGTAAGATGGCAGTCGTTGAGGCTCTTTCTGCCTTAGCTCCTACTTCTACTGTCCATGGTGCTTCACCCGCGCCCAACCAAACAACAGTAGACCCCGTTACCGCGCCTTTATCGAATGGAGACCCCGCTTCCTTGACGGCTGCTAACGCCAACATTGCGTCTGGGTCTGGCCTGGCTGCTTTAACCAAGGGACCATTGTACACGAAGTATAAAACTCCTCTCGCCGCTGGTCTTATCAAGGCTGCTATTAGCTTTAATGATCATGCATCACGCTCTCATCGACTGTTTGTCCCCGGCATGTTCCCTCTGGGTCTTGATCTAGATTCTATTAGATATGAGCGCGAGGCTGCCATCATAAATCGCATGCGATCACGTTACGCCGAGCTTAAGGAGCTACCTGCAGACCTGGCACACTGGGATGTTGCCAACCCCGAGGTTCAGCCTGAAGAGACGCTCAAGCTTAAGGCTCTAGTTGAGAAAAAGGCCATTGAACAATTCGGCCGTCAGCGCATCTTGCGCGAGTCTGTCGCCCGCCAGATGCTCTTCTTCGAAAATCTCGGTACCACCACTAACCGTAGCCGCTACCGCCGTGTGAAGAAGCACAATGTGCGCGAAGCGCGTATCACCGAGAAACTAGAGAAACAACAACGTGACGCTCGCGAAAACCGCGAAAGAAAGAAGCAAGATGACTTCCTGCGTGCAATCAGCTCGAACCGCAACGAAATAAACAACTTGGGTATTAGTGCTGCCCAACGCGGTCATCGCCTTGCCAAAATCATGTACAACCAACACTTTAACATTGAGAAGGAAGAACAGAAGCGCATCGAGCGAACTGCCAAGCAACGTCTACAAGCTCTGAAGGCTAACGATGAAGAGGCCTATCTCAAACTGCTGGATCAGGCCAAGGACACGCGTATTACACACCTGCTACGCCAGACCGACGGTTTCCTGCACCAGCTGGCCTCATCTGTCAAGGCTCAACAACGTCGTGCTGCTGAGCATTACGGCAATGGAGGTGACTTTGAGGAGAGCGATGAAGACGATGAACCTCAAGATGAAGAAACTGCTGGCAAGATTGATTACTACGCTGTTGCGCATCGTGTCAAGGAGGAAGTCACTGAACAAGCCGATATCTTGGTTGGTGGTAAGCTCAAAGAGTATCAGATCAAGGGTCTCCAGTGGATGGTATCTTTGTACAACAACAATCTCAATGGTATTTTGGCCGACGAAATGGGTCTAGGAAAAACTATTCAGACCATCTCGCTCATCACTTACCTCATTGAGCGTAAGCAACAGCCTGGTCCCTTCCTCGTTATTGTTCCTCTCAGTGTCTTAACCAACTGGAACCTGGAATTCGATAGATGGGCCCCATCAGTTAGTAAGATTGTCTACAAGGGTCCTCCTAATGCCCGTAGACAACAACAGGACCGAATCCGCCAAGGAAATTTCCAGGTTCTGTTGACTACATACGAGTACATCATCAAAGATCGACCGTTACTGAGCAAGATCAAGTGGTTCCATATGATCATCGATGAAGGTCATCGTATGAAGAACGCGCAGTCTAAATTGAGTGCCACCATTCAGACATACTACCAGACTCGCTTCCGTTTGATTCTTACTGGTACTCCCCTTCAAAATAATTTGGGTGAACTGTGGGCCATGCTCAACTTTGTCCTTCCCAATATCTTCAAGTCTGCAGCAACTTTCGACGAATGGTTCAACACGCCCTTTGCTAATACAGGCAGTCAAGACAAGATTGAGCTTACTGAAGAAGAGCAGATTCTGGTCATTCGACGTCTGCACAAGGTGCTGAGGCCATTCCTGCTGCGTCGTCTGAAGAAGGATGTCGAAAAGGATCTGCCAGACAAGACAGAAAAGGTTATCAAGTGCAAATTCTCCTCGTTACAGTCTAAGCTTTACAAGCAGATGGTAACCCACAACAAGATTGCTGTGGGCGAGGGTAAGAATGGAAAGACTGGAGCTCGTGGTCTTAGCAACATGATTATGCAGCTGCGCAAACTGTGTAACCATCCATTCGTGTTCGATGAAGTTGAGACCGTGCTCAACCCGTTAAATGTCAGTAACGATATGCTGTGGCGTACTGCTGGAAAGTTTGAGCTGCTAGATCGTATTCTTCCCAAGTACCAGGCATCTGGCCATCGTGTGCTTATGTTCTTCCAAATGACTGCCATCATGGACATCATGGAGGATTATCTTCGATACCGTCACTTTGAGTACTTGCGTCTCGATGGTACTACCAAGTCTGACGAGCGTTCTGATCTTCTACGAGACTTCAATGCTCCCGACTCCAAATACTTTATGTTCTTGCTATCGACCCGAGCAGGTGGTCTTGGTCTCAATTTGCAGACTGCTGACACTGTCATCATCTACGATTCCGATTGGAACCCTCACCAGGATCTACAAGCCCAGGATCGTGCCCATCGTATTGGCCAAAAGAACGAGGTGCGCATTCTGCGTCTGATTTCTTCAAACTCGGTTGAAGAAAAGATTCTAGAGCGTGCGCGTTTCAAACTCGACATGGATGGCAAAGTCATTCAAGCCGGTCGTTTTGACAACAAGTCTTCTGAGACTGATCGTGACGCTATGCTTCGGACCCTATTGGAGTCTGCTGACATGGCCGAGCAGGGCGACCCTGACGACATGGACGATGAAGAACTGAACGAGATCATTGCCCGTAATGATAATGAGCTCAAGTTGTTCCACGAACTTGACGCAAAGCGCATGATGGATCCTATATACGGAACCAAGCCTGGATGTCAAGCCAAACCGCGTCTGATGGCTGAGAACGAGCTCCCTGATATTTATCTCAACGAGGGCAACCCTGATGCTCAAGAGGAAGAAGAGGTCGTTTTGGGTCGTGGTGCTAGAGAGCGCACTAGAATCAAGTATGACGATGGTCTCACAGAGGAACAATGGCTCATGGCTGTTGATGATGACGAAGACACTCCTGAAGAGGCTGCTGCCCGCAAAGAAGCGAGAAAGGACAGACGCGAAGCCAACAGACTGCGCAAGGCTGCTCTGATTAACTCACTGACTGAGAGTAGCGCTGTTCCCCCGTCACCAAGTCAAAGCCAAGCGAGCACCGAGGAAATTGAGACACCCAAAAAGCGTGGACGCAAGCCAGGAAGCAAAAATGCCGAAAAGCGCAAGGCCGATGATGGCGATGAGCCGCCAGCCAAGAAGCGACGCGGTCCTATTGGCAGGCCTAAGGGCAGCACCAATGCGCCCCGCGACCCTAACAGGCTGCCGCCGGCACAACGGGCTCTCCTTCAGACTAGTCTCCGGAAGTTGTTTGACGGTCTGATGAACCTAGAGACTGACGACCTTCTGGAACCACCGCCAAATGATGACGAGAGCGATCCTGGCAAGCGCTTGATTATTGGGCCATTCGTCAAGTTACCTCCCAAACGCGAATACGCCGACTACTATATGATCATCCAAAACCCGATCTGCATGTCGCAGATTGAGAAGAAGATCAAGAAGGAAGAGTATAAGAAGTTAAGCGATATGCGCAGTGACATTGAGCTTATGTTGAACAACTGCCGAACGTACAACGAAGATGGAAGCGTGCTATATAAGGATGCCAACATGATGGAGGTAAGCGGAGCCTACAAATTGATATTTGCTATTTAACATTGACTAACAAAACTGCAGGATTTCTTCGTTGACCAACTCAATAAACTGTTGGATGAACACGTCGACCTACGCGCTCTGGAAATTCCCAAGCCCTCCCAAGCCGATGCCCCCGGCACAGCTCCGCCTTCTACTGCTGCTTCTACCTCTGCCACACCCACCACGGATGTGTCCGCTGCTGGCACATTTGCCGACATCGGCTTCAGTGATTCGGCGATTCCTTCTGTTCCGCCACGGATCAAGTTGATATCCAACGCCGGATCGAAGGAGGCTGCTTCTGCTGCTCCGACAGATGATGACAAAGCGAACGAGGGACAGGAGCAGGAAGAGTAAGTAGGCTATGGGGAAGTTGATGAAGGAGGGAGGGAATGAATGGTTCATGTCTCTCTTGATAATTTTTCTTCTGTGTTTTTATTAGGGCTCTTTTTCTGTTGCATCCATATCTGTGTTGCCTTCTTTTGCTTTGACGTATTGCTTTTCCATTGTTGGCGAGGGGAACCGTGTGGTCTTTTTCTTTATTTCCCCCTTTATTTTGCTGTCGTCGCTTCAACGAGTCCCTTGTTTTTCTTCTCATCCTCAATGTCCTATTTTCTTTCGTTCTTTTCTATCTACTTTCTTTTTGTTCGCTTCGTTTCTTTTTTTTTTCTTTCTTTTGCGGGGTGGCATGGCTTGACTTTTTTTTTTTTTTAAATAACTTTTTTTTTTCTTTTCGTAATTAAATGAATTATCAAAACTCGGCTCTTATTTTTTAACTTATCTTCACAAGTCCCGTAATGTCTTTCTTACATAACGTTATTCATAAAAGTCCTCCAAAATAAAACAAATAAATAGATCTGCATAGCAATTGAAATAACTTCACATCATCTTTCAAAATAAAGAAGGACCAATCAATCCCTTTCCTCATCTCACCGTCGGTAATACTGATAATCGTTTCTAAATGACTGCTCCATAGCACCTTCCGCAATTGCTGGGCTACGTAGACTCTCGCCCCATGGGCCCTCATCAAAACTTCCTAGTCGTCCAACGCGCCCATTCATGACCAACGGGTGTGTTGGCGGAAGTGCCGGTACGCCAGATGACATTACGCCTAGTGGTGTCTGTCCAGGACTCAGCATAGGGGCTGCAGGTGGTGCATCATGATGGCGGACTGACGGGTCGCGGTCTCGATCATAGTATCCTTGGAACGATTGACTGTGGCTGTGGCCGCGGCTGTGGCTGTGGCCGCGACCGTGGTTGTGCATAAAGCCAAAGTGACTGTGACCTGGCGCAGGTGTCCATGTGCCTCGCCGCGAAGGTGGGGCAATTGGATGGTCATCACTAGTGATGCTTTCATCAATAACAGGTTGGTCCCAGCAACGGTCAGACCAGCTTTGACGACCAGGGTCGGTACGTGTGCGGGGTCCTTCGCTGCCAAGCATCGACTCGATGTAGTGGCTGGAGTCCCTTCGGCCGCGACTGCCCGGGAATAGCGGTGTTTGGTCGTAGCTGCCTGCACCTACGCCTGACCCCGGGCCATACTCAGGCGAGTATTCTTCCCGTGCATGGCCATACCGTGAAGGAGGGCGTCTTATACTAGGTCTAGTGGTGGTCGGGCGGCGAGGTGGTGATAATGGAGTGGGTGGTGCTGCGATCGGAGGGCCACCCCATGAATCCCTTTTCCGCGCAGCAATTCCACCACGGAGGCTTGGCGGCGGTGACATTTCCCGGTCTCTTCTTAGCAGAGAGGGGCCAGGCGGGGGTGGCGGACCAGCAGGAGGAATATACGGACTTGTTCCATGGTCTACAGACATGCTCCGCCCCATGCGGATACGCTGGTTGGCTGCGGAAACGGGCGGGTATCCCGATACAGGTGGCGGGCCGGCAAAGCGCTGCCTGGAGCGAGTACTTCCAGGAATAGGGTTGTTGATGCCAATTCCCACACCGGTATTAAGATTTAGAGGAGTGGTTCCACGGAAAATGCGATCCCGGTCAGCAGCTACATTGGGATGGGTGGTTGGCAACGGCGCAGGGCATGTGATGGTAACCTCAAATGCGCTTTCGTGCCATTCAATCCACTCAATGACTTCAGCGCGGATTTCACGAGTACCCTCGATACCAACATCTAACTGAGCCATGGTTCGCGGAGACGCAGATGGGGCATCTCGCAAGGCACGGGTTGACCCCATGCCTGGCATCTCATTGGTGTAATCTTCAGCCTCGTCAATTCGTAGAGCACACTGCCAACGTCCTACCTCAGGAAGAAGTCTTAGACAGGCTACAACAAGGAACTTGCCCTCGACCTTGGCTGCATGTGAAGGCGTCCTGAGCTCAAACTGCACAATGGCCACATGGTAATTTTCATGCGGGATGGGCGAAAGGCACTCTGCAACAGTAGTGCTGACGGCCCAGCTAGGTTTGTGGTGTGGGGTATGAGGCACAGCTCTACGAACTCCCGAGTCAAGCATAAAGCGCACATGTGGCCTGATTCCGGTAATAGGGGCGCCTGCGCCACCAATGCTAGAAGAGCCATTCGAACGGAAAGAAAGCCCGGCACTTGGCGATCCAACGCCTCCAGCCTCATCATCAACAGTATGAGCAACAACTATTGTGTGTTGTTCACGTTCCTTGGCAAAAGCCATGAGATTAGTTGCCACGGGCACAATTGGCCCCACGCGTGCATACTCGTCAGCATCACCAACTTGTTGGACGAAAAAGCACATGAACTCCTTGGAGTCGCGCCGGAACATGTTGAGCCAGACTCGGCGAAAGTTTCCAACCGTGCTAGGCGATGCATGCGGTGTCATAAAAAGAGAGGCTTTCAACCCCCGATTTGTGATGCTCCATGTCGCTCTATGAGGCATGAGAGGGGCTGGA
This sequence comes from Ceratocystis smalleyi, assembly GCA_003449175.1. Classification (NCBI taxonomy): domain Eukaryota; kingdom Fungi; phylum Ascomycota; class Sordariomycetes; order Microascales; family Ceratocystidaceae; genus Ceratocystis; species Ceratocystis smalleyi. The sequence goes on from NETT01000332.1 coordinate 15,692, forward strand.
GCTGGAGCTAGGTCATCACTTTGCAAGAACTGCTCCGGGCAGTCCGCAAGAAGACCGGTACGTTCATTTTTATACGTGCGCGGCGAGTCCCAAAGCAAAATGCTTTCATCTACAGAGGTTTCTAAGATGGCGTATTGTAGCCGCTGAAACGCGCGTTTTGCTCCTTCGCCGTAACGTACATCAACATGCACATTGAAAAGACCAGCAAGAGCATAGGATACATCTTCAGGACGACGTGATCTGCGGTTGGCCATCCATGTCATTTTGGTGGCCACATTGACTGAATCAAGGTTGACCCGACGCTGGAGGACAGTCCGGGGGATTCCGGTAGCTTGGGAAATAAGCATATTAAGAACGTTGGGGTGAGGAACTGCAGCAGAGATGTTGTCCCAATTCCGATCCATGAAAATGATTCGCTGGGGAGCGAGAAGTTCGGGCAGGGTCCACGCGCGTCGGAACCACTGAGAGGATCTGAAAGCTTTGCGCCACTATTGAACAAAGTTAGCAAGGTGGAGGAAACAATAGCTACTAGTGGGCAGATGTGCAAATGTGCGGGTTTAAAATGCTGAAACCACGAGGCTTATCAAGACGAATCAAAAGGTCGCGTCACTTACGTTGGTTGGTGGACTTGGCACACTTCTTCTGTCTCTTCTCAGGCCAGCACCTCCGTCCTCACTATCATCATCTTCTTCGTCGCTAGAGATGGCTTGGTCCATGTCATCCAAGTCATCGGGCATCGTAAAGTCCATGAGATAAACGAAGCAAATGGCAGAATTTGCAAACAGATTCCAGGCGTTGGTAACGGCTTCGTACTTGTCACTTTGGCTTTTTTCGTTTACGCAACACGAGTCAACCCACAGCCACTTGATCTTTTCTCGGGCAGCTGCTTGTAATGCCCTGCGAATCTTGTACAGCTCTGGTGATGGCGAGGAGCTATCGGTGCGCGAGAACTCAGAGCGAGATTCCGATGAAGCGCTGGTGTGTGGCGTTGATATACCAGGGGCTTCCTGTTCAGAATCGGGTTCAGTATCACTATACGCTCCGCTCTGGTGCAACGACCGGGCTCTGGATGCGGAACGTCTTCGGCTAGTACTCTGGCGTGACATGCGCCGGCCGAAAGAAGGGCGAAATGAGGGAGCCGCCGAAGGGGCGCCACCAACGTCGGAGTCAGCATCTGACTCAGAGTAGTCGGTGTCTTCTGGTATGGTGATATCATCATTCTTGCGACTTGATTTCATGTCATTATATGTGATTTCTGACTTGGTCCATATATGTGACAAGACGGCGTAGGGCGGCAAATTTGACGTTTTGAAGTCGCGAAGAAGTAGGGTTTCCGTATTTAACAGCCGCATACTAAAGGCGATAGACAGGGATGAAAAGCAGGAAAGGCGAGAAGGTTGTTGAGGATGCTTTGAGCGGATGGGTGATTAGGATATGGTGGTAAAGATTATGTGAGGACCGACAGTCATGTAGGGATGTGGATATGGGTGCCAGGATATAAAAATAAAAAGAAGGCGAAGCTGGTAGCAAGAGCTTATTGTTTGCATGCGAAAAAGGCAGAAATCATGGGAATAGTGCTGAGGAAAGAAGTCGATTTGACTGGTGGAAGTGGAGGCCGTAGCCGGGAACGAAGCAGTCAGATGAGGATTCGGAGATTCCAGGGTTTTGGCTCTTTTCTTGAGCCCTTGTTTGCTTCTTCCCTCCCCTCTTCCAATTGCTTGTATTCTTGTGCCGTGGTTTGCAAAAGGTTAGTGTAAGTTGGCTTTGGCTGTTGGACTGGCCGCCCTGTCGTTTGGTAATTGGGCCGATGCAGCGACTTCAACGTCAAGAGAAAATGGGGCTTAGGGTGGAAACAAAGAAAGGAAAAGAGACAAAGAAGTAGAGACAATCCAGGGACTAGGGACGGGATTCAAGACAAGAGCCGTTGTTCTGTGGGGTCGAAGCGGTTAAGTTAAATAAAGGACAGGTAGAGATTCATAGCAGGGTCCTATTCGAAGCGTCGATGGGGTTTGGCTGACAAGACGGATGTGCAACCAACAAGAAAACAAGAAGAAGATGGATGAGCCTGACTCCTCTGGCGTGACGTGCTTTCTGTGTGTATGTGCTGTTCTATGTATGTGCCGTGTACCGTGTGCCGTGTGTTGTGTATATGGCGCTTGTTATGGATATTCAGGCTTATGCTGTTTTTTATTTTATTTCTTGGGATGCCTGTTTGCTTGCCCAGCCGGTCTGTGTATGTGTCTGTGTAGCAAGAGAGAGTGGTAGCGTGCTTGGGTGCTGTTTGATAGTCGCCTGTCAAGCTGCACAGACAAGACGAACGGTGGCAGTCAGGCAAAAGGGGAGGTCCAGTGTTGGTGGGCAAAAGGAAAAGCGAAAGAAAGAACAATGAAGGAATTGAGCTAAGC
>NETT01000333.1:0-19005 GCA_003449175.1 Ceratocystis smalleyi
GGACCAAGAAGGGGGGGGGGGGTGTGTGTGTTTTGCCCAGTTGGACTGGACATAGGCAAAGGACTGCAGTAGAAACGAGACATGCATCTTGCTCCTTGTCAAATATAGTGGATGGTGTATGACAGAGTTGATGAATCCTAGGAAAAGAGTCGTGTGCCTATTGGCTGATTTACGAGACCAAGTTCCGCCAAATCTGGGTGGTGAAAGGACTCAAGGCCGGCAGGAAGATCGAATGAGAAAAGCATGAGGAGGGACCGAGGCTAAATACATACTGCGGCTTAACTCAGCGAACATGCTGCATTGGCTGACTGAAAGAACCACATGCGATGTTGTTATTTTCACCTTGGTAAAGTTGTTGGTTCTCAGAGACGGCAGGGAGCAGCGGGTGTGTGAGTAAGCAAGTGCATGACTACGAGATTACGACGCTGATGTAGAGATTGGGCCTTGTCCAGCCGTGTCTCCAATGGTGTTTGGCATGGTCTCGTGCGGATAAGCAAGAGTATTGAGTGTTAACTCTTAGGCTCGGACTCAAGCTCACCGAGGGGGGTTTTATCGCCATCCACACAGTACATCTAGACCTAAGCCCTGGTATCTATTCTTGGGGGAGGGGGGAAGAGGGGGGGGGGCTGTTTTTTTACATTTTTCGCCCTTTCTTCCCCAAAATCTGCAGGCGATCCTTGTTCGTGAGGCTTGTGCATAGAAGCAAGCAGGCTGAATGCCTCCTGGCACGATACATATGGCACAGTGGCGTAGAAGTACAGTTTCCTGTCGTCCTTTTACGACTCTTGAGGTTGTAAGATCGATTGGATGTAGAGATGAGATGTGACGTATGACGTGCAACGCGCAACGTACGGGCTAGATACATACACAATGTACTGAGCTGTGCGTATGTATGTGCGAACAGCTACGTAGGTGCATGGGCAAATTCCTTTGATGCAGCCAGCCAGATAGTCTGAGCCGGTGGAGCAGCGGGCTTTACGAGCTTCGAGCGGAGGAAAGGAACCCAGGGATAGGAGCATTAGGGGGGGGGGGGATGAGGAGCAACAACAGTCACATCATTTGAGAAACATTCTAGCAGCATAGGATTGAGTGGCCTGGGTCTCAGCAGGACTTGCGGCGGATGACGATACACATACGTATAGCAGCCCCAAGTGACGGTGATTGTCTTTATGTTGTCCATATTATCTGAATGTTGCATGTCTTCTGTTTTAATCGGCCAATAGAATGTGAGACATGGATAGTATCATGGGATACATGTATACTGGCCTATATCAAAACGTGCATACTCTCCTGTGCAAACCTCCTGAGCTGAGCCGAGGCAAGACCGGCTGATGCGCGGTGAAGGCGAAAAGCGAGGGTAAGGGTGGAGTGATGCGATGGATGGGCGTACATATGGACGTGAACTGTAGGTCCAAAGGGCGATATAGAGACGAGGCGAAGCGAGGCGAGGTGATAATGTGAGATTAGGAAAAGACTGGGCAAATATGGGTCTAGGGATAGGGATAGCATCAGTAAGGAGGAGGGAAGGACTAAGTGGGAGCATCACAGGACACGAAGGAGAGTACTAATGGGCAACAAACTAAAACAACAGCGACGACTCGTCAAAAAAGGAACTCTTTTTTTTTTTTTTTTTTTTTTTTTTTTTTCTTTTCTTTCTTTTTCTTCTTCCTTTCTGGCCTGTTGGAACATAGGATTGCAGCTGCACGCCCCTCCCCTGTTTCCATCATGCCATCGCAAAAAAATAAAGGAAAAAAAGGAGGCGGCGACCTTGGGTGGCTACTGTTCAAGCAGACAGGAGTAGTCAGCCAGCATTAGAACCGAGAGTCGCCCGCTTATTAAACGCGTCTAGCTAATCATGAGGCCAGCAGTAGCTGTTCATCTCATGGGTAGTATCCAGCTTCTTTTTGTATATTGTACAGACAAGTATCCCACTAATAGCACATGTCGGCCGTATAGTGAGCCGCCCCCTCCCCGCCCCCATCCCCCCCATGGTTGGACAACCAACAACTAAAGACGACGCTAGACAAGCTGTCAAAATTCACCTTGCTCACTCTAGCGAACAGCACTAGAGCGGGCACTAAACCTAACTCTGGGCTTGGGTAGCACCAAGGCTTGATCAGTGGCCAGGCCCAAGCCACTGGCCCTGCTCTCTGCCCTGCCCTGCCCTGTTCTTTTCCCCCGTCATCTCCCCTCCTTCTCCTCTCTATTGTCACTCTGTCATTCGGTGACTGGGTTTGTGGCTTGAAGAAAGAAGACGAACCCAAGACTTGCCAAGACTGGTGTCTGCAGCAGCTTCCAGGCAGTTAGAAGAGAGAAGAAAGAGGGAAAGAAAGAGAGAGTAGGGTGTAAGAGAGAGAGAGAGAGACACACACACAGAGGGGCGAGCGAAAGAAAAAAAGATAGCAAGGAAGGCTCACCCGCCCACCGCCCAAAGAGAAGGGGCCAAGCTCGAAAGCTTCAGATCTTTTGATCTCTGCTACATTTCTTCTCGCCCTCCTCCGTCGGCCACTTTGCCATTGGCTCGCGAGCCAACAACAGTGCAGTACAGTGCAGTGAAACCATGTCCGTGCTCGGGATATTTGAGCAATGCTTAGGCTATATAGTATCCAGGATCATGGGTCTATTGACTTTTCAGTTGGATATGAATCACGCAAAACGCGGACATAAACGCAATGCACAAGCAAAGAGGGCAAAGGTCCCCCCCCCCCCGACTCAGACGGCGTAGTAAGCCAAGCACACGAGACGGACGAAGGGTAGCCCGGCTTGCTGGTGGACTTCTGCAGGCCAGCCCCGCGGTTTTTCTTTTTCTTTCTTTGCAGGAACATGATTTTGCCAGTGGAATCCTAGGGATCACGGCCGTACCTCGCAGTCATTCTGATGCTCGCTTTATGCTTTGCTATTTTTCTTCGTCTCTGTTTTATGCAGCAGTCGTAATAAACAGGCCCGGCAGCTTGAGCCGGCGGCCCCACTTATCTTTGCCAATGAAACCAACCCCGAAGATAGGGTTAGTCTATGAAACCTGGACTCCCTGGTGACGTGACAGCGAGCCCCGGAGGCTTAGATGCTGGTGGCTGGCCTCTTTTGCTTTGACTGCAGCTCCGCGCGAATTGCAACTAAGCCGCGGCGACGTAGCCATGGCTCCTTCTCTGCTGTGCAAGACAGGGGAGAACACTAGCAAGAAAAGCCAGCCAGCCAGCCAGCCAGCGCGAGCAGCACAGCAGCACAGCAGCACAGCAGCACAGCAGCACAGCAGCACAGCAGCACAGCAACAATAGCAGCAGATTGTGGTAGAATGTGTGGCACACGCCCCGGACCCAAGTCAAAGTTGCGACCTTTTGCTTGACCGTTTCTTGGTGGGCCTGTATCCCAAAAAAGAAAAAAGAAAAAAATAACAATAAAAGGACGGACTGAAAGACGACGAAAAGGCCCTATCGAATCATTATTGTCTGCTGCATGAAGGAGCAATTACGTGATTGCAGATTGCAGGAAGACATAGTCACAAACGAGAGCGATAGGCTGGGATGGAGGGCGGGGAGGGGGCGTGATCTGTTTTTGGGGCCGGTGAATGAGAGAGAAAAAGAGAGAGGAGAGATTACTCAAGCTACTAGCCGCAGACCGACAGCCAACACACAGACTACAAATTTGGAGAGGGATTTCAGCGTTGGTCGGTCACGGTGAGAAAGCAGACTGATGGTGTGGGCGGTAGGGAGATTGTGAATCCTGTGTGTTCCTGGGATTATCCTGCTAATGTTGTTATCTTTTTTGTCATGTTGCTGTGGCTGTTTTGGTCCTGTGCCGCGCTGTGTGCGATAATGACCTTGGCGTTGGGGTCGGTGTGAAGCAGGTCTCGCGAGACAGGTGCGTTGTGCCTTGCAAGTTGCGTGTGAGCACCCACGTTCACCTTGATACACACCGCATGCGTCCCTTCTCCTAGTGTGTCGCGCTATATATCCATGCCTCACGCGTTAGAGACTTGGCTGGCTTGTGCAAGCGTCAGGCTGCTACTGCTAGCACCCATCTGGGGAAAAAAATGAAATCCCCAAAAACATCGCGGGTAATCCAAAGCCGTAGCGCAGTAGGCCTGGACCTAAACTAGTTGCCGTGTCCATTATTCGTTGTATAGGTTAGGTTTGCTTCCCTCTACTAATGGCTTTAGTGCCATCATCGTTCATTATTTTGGTCTGAAGTCCAGGCCAGGGAGCCTTTTGACTGCCACGGAGACAATGAAAATATAACGAAATTAGCTTGGAAGGACGGGGGGAGACAACGATAAGGAACAAGGCTTTGCTCAACACGGACCTTGACATCATCCATCCATCGGCCGCTCGCTTTTCCATTCCAACTTCTAGCCTTCAACCCAGCCAGGCCTTGTCTCCCTTTGCCTTGCTGCCCTGTTCCAGCCACAACAGCATATTTCCTGCAATGTCTGTCCTCGCCCACGTCCATGTTCACATGTTCATGTTGGTTCGTGAAGAACAACGACGCTTTGGTCTGTTATATGCATGGAGCTTCGGAGAGGAATACATGCAATAATGATAATAATAATAATCATGATAACAATAATAGGAGGGAAGAAAATTAAAATGCACAGATATGCTATCGCACCCCTCCCCTCCCTCCTCTCTGGCCGGCCGCGAGACCCGGTTTGCAATAAGAGGCCAACAACAAATTGGTTGGTATTTGACTGATCGCTTTGGCCTACTGGCGCCTCTTGCCTGGATCAGGGTCCATTTATGCCAGCGTCAATCAAAAAGTAAAAAGGCCAAGCAGGCCAGAGCGGCGATCACAAGACAAGGCATTTTGGGGGCTCCTGCTATGTTTTGGTCTGAACTAAAAATCAATGTTGCAGATTGCAGATACAACGGGATCTCCAAGGGGGGGGGGGGGGGGGCGAGGGCATGTTGGCTGCTTTGGGAGAAGTCGGCGGTGACCCTAGGGTTTGGCACTCCGCCTGGACTCGAAGACTCGAGGACTCGGGGACTCGAAGAGGCTGTTTGCTTTCTTTTTTTTCGGGAAGGAGCAAGCTACAGAAATTAGTAGTTACTTCCCTAGGCTGCCGAAGCCTGATTAACCCTTCGAGGCCCGTCCGCCCGTCTGCTCCCCCAAGCTCGCCTCTAATTGGGGCTGTCTGTCTAGCCTTGCCTACTTGAATATATTTGGGCAAGAGATGTAGGCCCTCGCCCACCTGTAGGTATCTCGTCTGTTCCCTTCCCGACCTACAGTCCCTCATCATCACGCTCCAAAATATGCGAGGACCTTCCCTCTCTATCTTTCCCTCTTTTTTCTTGACTCTCAAAGGTCCAAGTTTCAAGGTACGGAGAAAATAAGGAGAGTCTGGGAATAAGAACAAGGTGCGTTGCATAGCCGAGACCCAGCCGATAATATCCTATGATGCCATGCCGCGCTTTATTTTTATTCTTTTTAGAGTCTGGGAAAACAACCTTGTACCAATGAAAGACAGAGAGAAAAGTAGGCAGACGTTAGATAAATTCAAAGTTCAAGTTCAAGATGGGGCTTTGGTTGTATTCATTTCTCGTTTTTATACCTTGCTGGTCCTCGGTGTGGACTACGGTATTCTGTCTTTTAGCGTATTGTCAGCGTGCATGTCGCCGCCGCTGCTTTATGCTGATACGTTGTTATCTGAGATGGTCCGCAGGGTCATAGGTCCGTTTGGCCGGTCACACCCCTCTCCTCTCCAACCATGTATATAAACGCACCTGTCCTGGCAAATGGGCCATACCGATTCATTACAGGAGGCCTCGTGATGGTCAGAAGATGCCTCGGTCCTTCTTGTCCTGCTGTATTCGCTTTTTGTTATTGCGTGCTGAGCTATTTGTGGACTTTTGCCTCATTATGCACAGCTTGTTGACTGCCTGCTGTATTCGATACATAATCACGACAACATGCAACGCGTATGTATACGTTGCGTACTTGATGCAAATCCACCTGGAGGACTAGGCCAAAGGGCTTCTCGGCTGTTGGTTGGCTACTGGGCGGGTCGGTTGCATCGCTAACCCTCTTTTCTCTTGCCTGGAATATCTGAGCCCCGGGGGGATGATTGGCTGAGGGTACAAGTTATTTTTCTTGGTAGTTTGGTGTGCTTCTTCCACCATGCTCCTTCCTCTTATTCCTTTTTTTATTACCTACTGATGCAGACGTAGAGCTCCCTTCAGGAATTATACTGTACACCCAAGAACCTGGTTCTCGATGCCTGTGCTGTCAGCGCCCATCTCTCAGTGCTAAGCCGAAAGCAGTTTGGCTTCGTTAGCTATGCTTGGGAGGAGGAGGAATGGCCGAAGCCTGAGTTGGAAACGAACTTTTTATTTTATTTTTGCATCGACCGCTTTATTTGCCCATCTTTTTCTCTTCTCTTTTCCCATCACTCGTCTTCACGAAAATCAGGGGACTCACCCTCCCCCCCTCTTCTTCAAACTAAGTCTAGCCTAGTTCTCTCGATCAAGTCAAAAGCAAGACAGGTAGAAACGAGGCATGGTTTTCCTGTGTTTGTATTGATTCCTTTTTTTGTATCTTGTCGAACAGCTTGTCTCAGTAGGGGCACCATCATGAGCTTTTTTGCATTTAGTGTCAAGACATTGGGAAGACTAAGAGGGGGAAAAAAAGAAAAGTAATAAAAAGTAATAAAATTCTGCCGGTCTGACTTCGGCATTGCGACCTCAAGCGGAGAGGGAGCCTGGGCTGGCTGTTTCATTTCATTTGCTTTTCTTTGCCTCTCGTTTTCCTGTTGCGGCTCTCGTTGTTTTGCTCGGAGCTTTGTTGTCTTCGCCCTCTCACTCGCGCGCGCTCTCTCTCTCTCGTTCTCCATGTTAAAACGCCCCTCTTTGTTCATCGCGATATAGCCTTGCCCTACTATATGTGCCTCTTTACTAACAGGCTAACAAGCGGGTGGTCCCCTGACTAGTCAACACCACTAAACTGAGGAGTGCAATGCTAGGAGGCCTTTTCACTCTCCCGTCTTACCTCGCGCAAAACAGTAGCTGGGCTTGAAGTTGTGGCACTTGCTGTTAGTGTCAAGGCTATGCAGCAAACAAGGCCAACCGGCTTGGGCTTATGTCCTTTGCTGGGGGCTTAGGCTGACTCCGGGGTTGACAGCTGCTAACTAAAGTACTGCTAATTCGAAACTCTCCATAGCCCTGGGTTATCCGATAGGCCGGCAGTGGTGCTGGGCTTGTCTAATACAGCAATGCATCAATCTTAGGCTCTGTAGCACAACGCTACGGGCCATTTCATGCATCCAGCAAAGAGAACGAACCACATTGAAACGCAGCGAATAAGACGAAAGCGCCTATTATGTTCCATTCTTTGTTCTCTGATCTCGCACTACAACGTAGACGGACACATACTACGCGTATCTGCTATGCGTACATGTTTATGTTGAATGGGAAACTACCATATTCAGGGAGGCGCGACAATATTTAGCTGCGGACTCGAGACAGCCTCTTTAGGAAACTGCCTCCCTTGAAATAGCCATCATCGGCCATTCCGACAAGCGCATACACACGGTGGATTGAATAGTTCTGGTGCAAGCCGCAGTATATTGGAAGTACTAGCTTCGAGGAAACGGCCCAATTTCCCATTCTAATTCATGCGTTGCACCCCACGTGTATTATTCTGCCGTCATCGTCATCGCTATCACCATTGCCCTCATCCCCTTATCCGTCTTCATTAGCCTCAAATCGTTAGGATATGCTCATTTTAATATAGAATTCCGTTTCCAACGCTCAGTCAATCCGTGACTTTTACTCTGTTTGGCATTATTCTTCCTTGGTTCCTTGAAATACCATGGCCGATCCTTTACTAATCAATATCCGCGCAATACGATATCATGGATCAGAACCGCTTGCTGTGTGCCGTGCATGTGATCATGAGCAAGACACGTTCTCTCTCCTCTTTTTTTTTTTCTTGCAGCGCCTCTCTAGCTTTTTTGTCTCTCTGTCTCTTCTAATTTTCCTTCTTCCCTCTTTTTGCTTCTTGTTCTACTATATGAGACCATGGGATAAGAAATAGAAAGACAGGCCTGCCTCGCCTCTTCCTCTTCTTCCTCTTCCTCCTCGCTCCTCTGAGTACCGTTGTAGAATTTGCCTGCTGAGAACCGGTAGCCACCGGCCCCCTCTCTCTTCTTTCAATCTCTTCGTCTCTCTTTCCTTTCTAACTAACATAACCCTCCCCCCCCCTCCCCCCAGACAAGAAGAACGCAACACGGAAGAGGAGAAATGAGAAAACACGAGAACCTAGCAAAATAATGAAAGGAGCAGTTGCTGGCCATACCAATCCTCATATTCCGAGCCTCTTCCCTGTCAGAGGATTATCTTTTATATATTTCTATTCAATGTCTTTCTTTCTTTTTAGTATGTCGACACTGTATACAGCATTACACTGCGGAAAATTGGCATTATTATAGACACCCCCCATTCAGCTTCTCTTGATTCATTCGGCAGGCCCTTTTTCTATTCTCTCACTCTCGTCAAGGCAGTGGGGCTCAAGAACATAAGCAAAAAAAAAAAAAAAAAACAGAGACACTTGAGAGAAGACATGTCAAACAAAAGAGACGCCAGGCAAGTGAGACACCACAGTGGAGAGCAAAACACTTCCCACAGCACCTTACTCGGTAGAGACAAGAGTGGTGAGGCCGAGAGCAAGAAAAGGAGAGCAAAAGCACTTCTCAGGGGTTCAGCTTCTACCCACCACTCACTAGCCCCGCCTGTTGTGCGAGTCAACGAGGTTCTCCAAATGTTCTAGTTGCTTTGGTGTTCTTATTTTCCTGTCTTTGCTCCTCCTCCTCCTCCTCCTGCTGTTCGTCGTTTGTTTACCCAAATCAGCACTTGGTCGGACTTGCGCGAGACATGAGAAGACATGACATAACAGTAAACAGGCCAGCAGCAGCCCTCGTCGTCATAGGTTTGGGATTCGACTAAACATTGCACGTCGCAGGCTTTGGTCTCCTGTTCCTTTTCCGTCGGTAGCCGGACGCGACCAAAGCCGCCTCCAAGCCCAAGAAAATAAATACAATAATAAAAAAGTGCACGAGGCCACCAGGACGCAGGTCAGATGGAAAATCCAGGGGCAGTTCACAGCCACCTAACACTAGGAGCAAAATTTATCCCGGATTTATGGATGGCTTAAATGTGCCGAGGCACAGTTTCTGAGTGCATCCTGCTACCAAGACTGTCATTTCCTCTCGCCTATTCTCTTTCGACTCGGAGATTGTATATGCTGCAACACTCAGATCCCCTAATCCACCAACACTAACACTTGGCAGCCACCTACTCGAGGACTTGCGTGCCGCTTCCCTTAGCTACTGATATTGGCCTCTAACTATTTTTGAAGTCGCACAAACCAGTAGTACCTCGAGCTCTCTGTAGCATCACCCCCAGGGCAAGATGGGAAAAGGGAACGATAAAGACCCGAGCTCTTCTTAACCAGTTGCATAGTGCTACAGCTAAGCTCGTCCTGTACTAGTATCACAAGATAGCTACGGCAAAATTCTCCAACTTATGTTTCGTGCTTCCTTACCCTTCGTTCTCCCGTCTTAGTGTGTTGCAGGTTTTATCTAGCCCGGCTCTACCACAAATCGGTAAACAAGATCAGGAACCATCAACTAGAGCGCCTAGCACTAACTCACGCTAAACACGGCTTGCAACTGGCTCAAGTGCTGGCTAAAATCTCAAGGCTAGCTAGCAATGCTTGGGACTAGGCCATGTCTTTTCCAACATGTGTGGCTTAAAAATAGAATACCTTTGCTACTGCTAGTGCTCATTGTTGGCAAGCCCGTAGTGGCGTTGCAATACATGCGGGCAATCCAAGTGCTTGATGCCGAGTTGCTGCGGGCAACTCACGTGTGATAGTGCATTGCAACATGCCTTACCACAACACGTTGTATAACGAACTTCTATTAAGCATGCATAGCCATATCTAGCTTCGGCCGCTGCAGAGCAGGGCACGAGAAGGTAGACTAGTAGTAATAGGTTACTGGTTTCCATTTTATAAAGAGAATGCATCAGTACCACGGCTAAGCACGGATCAAGTCCGGGTTGGATGAGACGAGATTTTGAGAAGGAAAATAAAATAAAATAAAATAAAACCACCAAGAAGCAAGGCCATGGAAGCTTTCGAAGCTCTGGAAGCACAGAGCAGACTCATTAGTGTGCATATTGTCCGACAAGAGTGGTGTTTCCTTCACCGAGACGAAAAGCAAACAAAGGGTAAAAGCGAGGGAGAGGAAGGTGTAGGGAGTGTCTAATGATCCGAGAGACGATGCAAAAGGGCAAAAGGCTAGAAAGAATGGATGGAGCTTTCTTGCAGCTCAAGTAGCATTCAGACCTGCAAATTTGTGGCTGCTAGACACCCTCCCTCCCTCCTCCTCTCCTCCTCTCCTCCTCTCCTGCTCCTACTCTCACCCCCACATATCCACCAAAGGCCTTTTGCAGTAACATCCACTCATTTCACTTGACTGGTGCGAGCGAGACAGAAAGTGCATAGCAAGGGCCTGAAGGAGTCCCCTCAGAACAAAAAAGAACGGTGTTGACATTCAAAAAAAGAAACTCTTTGTTTCACGTCAGCCTAACCTAACAACTGGCAGCACCAGCCAACAGCGTTTGTGTTGTGAAAGGAAGTCATCGTTGATCACCAAGTTTGACAGGACCAGTAGACAGCCTAAAAAGACATGCCCCCCCCTATCCCAATGCTACTCTTCTGATATTAAGAACAGGGGAGAAGAGGAGACAAGCTCAAAGAGAAAACAAAATACTCACAGCAATCCGGGGTGAAAGGGGAGGGGGGGGGCAAAGGGGCCTGTGTTCAAGCAAAGAGTGGCTGGTCAAGTTGGCAAAGAGCAAGGGTACAGAGAGACAGTCCTGGAGAAAGGGCCAGTAGGAAAGTCCAAGTGCGAGTGAATCACGAAACGAAGCAGACAGACAAAAGGATGCTTGTTTGATTGACGTGAGCGTTTGAGCAAGCATGCGTGAGCAGGCATACAGGCCAAAATAAAGCAAAAAGGGAAGAAATCAGCCCTGACGCCCGCTGAATCGCGAATTTATACTGTAGACACCCGATGTCCGCGCTTGTGTGTGTGTGTGTGTGTGTGTGTGTGTGTACGTGTGTGTACGTGAGTGTACGTGAGTGTACGTGTGTGTACGTGTGTGTACGTGTGTGTACGTGTGTGTGCGTGCTTTGTTTTTTGTTTGAGAGTCAAACACCTGCATCTACATTAGACAGCGGCTGAGTAGTACAGCAGCACCACATGCTTTATCGCGGGCTGCGGAGCTGTGGGCGCCGACGGTGTGCGCGAGGAGGGAGTGAGTGCACTTTGCTTATCATCGGGTTCTTTCGTCGCCGTGTTCGTAGATTTGGCTCGGGCCCTGGTCGTGTGGCATGAGGCTCGCAACGGGCAGCGGCAAAAGTCAACAGCGAGCAGAACAGAAGAGAAAGAAAGGGGCTAGTGGCCGGAGAATAGAGGAGACAAGGTGCTATGCGATGGCAGGTAGCCAGGTTAGATGGCGATCTGATGGCGGCGACGCAGCAGCATGCAGGCGTCTCTTTGATTTGAACTGAAGTCGTAGGCGGGGCTTCAATAATAATTTTTTTGTTGATTTTTTTGTTGATTTTTTTCAATGATTTTTCTCAATGATTTTTCTCAATGATTCTTTTCTGATTTTCATCTCCTCTTTTCACTTGCATCTTCACTTGTTTTCAACTTTTAATAAATTCTCCTCATTAATTCTTTCTTGTTCTCTTCTCTTCCCACCTCTTATTATGCACTTTTATGCAAAAATGGGACAAGAGGAAACAGATGAGGCGCAGCTTTCCCTGAGATTGTTCAAGCTTAATAGTGGCAGTGGGTATGGATTACCACGACAAAGAACGTCGCTCTCCTTGCAGCTAGCTATCTTGCTCAGCATAATATAGTTCCACTGTATACGCAAATATACGGTCTTGCAATCCCCCTACAATTACACAATAAGATTGGCCATTAGCTCCAGCTCTAGCGCCAGCCCCAGCGCCAGCCCCAGCGCCAGCCCCAGCGCCAGCTCCAGCTCCTGTCCTTTTGCTCGCTGGCTAAGGGGCGGCCCGCCATCCATGACGATGCCGTGGCATCAGGTGGACTCCGGTTACAGACAGAGTCACGGCATGGCTTTGTCTTGTTTCGCAACATTCTAAACTGCGTTCCTTGCATTGATTAACAAAGCCGTGCTCTGTTGTGCTGTGCTACTTGCCGCAACTGGGAACTGGCGACGCTCCAAGTGCAGCTGGCAGCAGAGCGGGAGGAGGGCCGTTGTATAACGTGACGCTTGTGTGCAGAGGGAGGCGGACCCTTTGCGCATGTACTACGCCCAGATGTATATCTCTGCATGCATCTAGTGGCTTTTGTCCAAGCACAAGCGTGTACACTGTAGAAGCGAGCATGGCGCCGCGAGGAGTCCTTCTCCTGGCCTCCTGCATTACATCGTCTCCGTGCCCATCAGCGACATGCCCACCTGTAACTAGCCAAACAGCGGATTTGGCTATAGAAACAGACGCTATGGCCGGACTTCCTGGCATCGCCATTACTTGGACTGTTATATGGTGGACACTGCGGTGGGACAATCAGAGACGGCTGTATAATATGTCCGCTCCTTCAGTTAACAGGACCACCAAGCATTTTCCTCTGCCCCGCCCGCCCCTTGAACGATCCCTCGATCGGAGATATCTTCCTCGGCTGGGTGAAATTCTGGCCAGACTTTGGTTTGATGAGATTTTGACGGCGAAAAATGCCGGGGCTGCAGGATCCTAATTCTACAGGGGAAGGGGGCGAGGGTGGAGGAGGGCAAGTGGGCAGAGGAGGCAGGGCAGAGCCAGCTATAGATGGAGTAAGCTTAGAGCAGAGCTAGCGCAGAGCTAGATCAGAGCAGCGTCGTTTGATCTTAGTGATTCCAGTAGACGATAAATATATTCAAATCAAATCAAGCTAGATCAGAGCTAGCGCAGAGCTAGATCAGAGCTAGAGCAGAGCTAGAGCAGAGCTAGAGCAGAGAAAAAGGGAAGAAGAAGCCAGAGTCAGCTTCTAGCACATCCACATCCACCCCTAATAATAGCCGCTCATCCTGTGGCCGGCCCGGGCCCCCCTTGCCAAGCTGGCAAGCTTCACGGTATTTGCTGATATTTCAGCGCCATGCCAGACAAAAAGAAGAAGAGCCAGGGACAAAAAGAGAAAAAAGCCGACCAAATGAGAGTAAAAGACACCCAGCCCGCCCCATTTAGTAACCTGCCTCTGTCCGCCGTCCCCGTTTTGGCTTGTTAGTGCAGGGAACAGGGCTTGTCCAAGGTTACTAAGCACTAGACCTGCAGCTCAGGTAGGGCTTAGAGGGAGAAGTAGGAAGAACAGCGATGAGGAACTCGGCGAGCAGGAGGAAGTTTGACGTGTACTGGGGGGAGGGAAGGGAAGAGGGAAGAGGAAGGGAGAACATTGGGTGGCAGTGGTTAATGTTCAAGTAGAAACAAAAGACACGAAGACGAAGATGTTGACAGCAAGCAGTCAAGCCCGGGGATGAATGCGTGGACGAGAACTGGCATCTGGCATGAATTTATTTATCGTCTACTGGAATCACTAGCATCAAACGACGCCAGATTGGCCGCCAGACAGAACTCAGCCTCTGCAAGGCCGACTACAGATTTCGGGCGAGAGAAGCCCGCATGCTCCCAAGCAAGCCTGTTAATTAATTGCCCTGCCCATGTCGTGGACGGAGAAAAAGAAACGAAAATGACAAAAAAGAAAAAAGAAAAAAGAAAATGACAAAAAAGAAACACCAGCCCAAATCCCAATCCCCCCCCAAGAACAGAATAGGCCTAACCCCCAGCTTCCCCACAAGCATCCGTCCCCCTGGAAGAAACCTGCCACGCTTCCTGAAGTCGTGAACATTGCGAAAACAAGACGAGCAGAGCCCGGCGCAGCCTGGAAACCCGAGGGCCCACGATACGTGCTTCCGCTTTTCTGGCGGCGAGTGTGGATGTGGCCCAAGGCAGCCAGCCCCTTGCTAGTGACCTGCCAGAGCAGCGCAAGAAAACAACAACAACAATAGAACAAAAAGAGCGGGCTGTGTGAACTCTCAAAATCCAGTCCTGCGCGAGCTGGTGTGGTGTTGCAGCGACGAGCCGCTGGCGATCGTGAAAAGGGGGCGGCTCGACGACGAGACTATCCTCAAAGGTGGCCAAGTGTAGCCTTAAGCCTCTACAGCTCATTGTCAAAATCAGCCACGGAGTCACAGAAAAAGAAAATAAGAAAAACGCCCATCCGAGCCAGAGGCATCGTCCTCCAGCTGCCCAGAAGAAGGGGAGGCTCCAGACCTCAAAGGCAACCCCCCCTCGCGGCTTGTAAGGGAGAGAGTTGATATATGGACGAGGAGGAGCAGCTCTAGTCTGTTGCCCTTACCTGGAAACAGAACATCAAAGGTCGAGCAATAAGTAGGTAATCAAAGGCAATAAAAACGAAACCAGCGCCAAGCCCGGCAAAAATGCCAAAGATACGGCTCGCCAGCCAGCACCCAGGAGGCTTTACCCCGCCACACACCACTACACTACCCTACGCGCCATATCACACAGCGCCCTGCCTCCAGCATCTGCGATTTCAGCATATCTTCCCTCTCTGCGCCTACGGCCGCCGATCTTTCTGCTGTCACCGTGTCTTGTCTGGATCTCTCCTGCATGTGCGTTCCGCATGGCCTCCAATCCCCAAGATAGCCCAGTCCAGCCCCCTCGCCTCTTGCCGTCAATGTCGCCCACTTCAGCCCGCAGTATCAGCCCAGATATCAAGACGGCCATCTTGCTCGTTCCATTCTTACCATCGCCGTGCCGTGTTTATGAACTGTGAACTGTGCGTGTGTGTATCTGCATCTGATGCGGAGATTGCTTTCCAGATCCAGCCGTCACCCCCCTTCTCTCTCCGTAGACAGCCTCGCTCTTAGCAGCTGCCGACAACTAGCCCACCGGCCGTTCGCCCAGAGAGCAATCGCAGGGGTTGTTCCGGGCTCCAGCTCCAATCCAGGTCTAGACCCACGATAGGCCAGCTCGGTAGGAGACGACCCATCACGCATGGGCTGGCTTTCCGCCACGAACATGCAACCGTGATCGCGTGCGCAAATAGCTAAAATTAGCTGGCCAAGCCAAGCCCCAATTCTAGATCCTGGCCCAATCCCCCCAACAGCAAAGCCCAAGCACAGCAGCACCAAATCGCTGCCGGTGGCGTTATGTCATTTCATTATCTGCAAGCCGGCAATAAGGAGAATGGATGAGAAACCACAGCGTTCCCCCCCTCCCCCCCTCCACAAACACACTAATTGGGCAACAAAGAAAAGACAAAAGAAACTAGGCCAGCCTAGGCCATGTCTGCGCATTGGTCCCGGCCTACTCCGTCCGCACGCAGGTACTTCGCTTCGCCCAAACTAGTCTTGCACAGTCTAATTTAGAGACCTAGAAAAAGAAAGAGAAGCAGGCGAGAACAATATAGCGCCAAAGACTCAAAGGGGGAGGAGGAGGCGGACGAGAAAAAAGCGGCAGAGAAGTGAAAGAATAAAATAAAATAAAAGGCGATTGATAACAACACAGAGACGCCCGGACTCGAACGAGCGAGAAACAACAGCGCAACAAGCCAATCGACAGACCAAAGAACCCGGGGACTCACAACGACATCTTCTTAGGCCGCAACACCTGCTTTTCAAATTGTATTGCTGCTGCCTGTATATAGCCCGATGGTCTATGTCATGAGTTTGCCATTCACACGGCTAGCAGAGGGGAAGCGGTGTAAGTCCTGACGTATTTGTATGACCGGCGGTAGATAGCAGGGTCGTAGACCAGCACAGCAAGAGAGTCACAGAGTCACAGAATAGCAGAGCAGAAGAGCCATAGGGTTGCAGAACAAGGGCCGATAAAGGCATCGAGTAACGAGATACGGTGTTGTGTCGTGGGCAGGAGGGGTCGCAATGTCGTAAGGTCGTAAGAACTGTGTAGCACTTGGTCATGCACATACGCGCAGCACACGCATATACGTCATTGCCATCGTGGTAGGTGTATATTATTATCCTGATACATTTTTACATAACTGTCTATTTGAGGCACATGCATGCTTATTTCCTTACTCGCCAGCCAGCTTATTGACTTATTCCTTGACGCGGCTACACTCCCCTCCCATACAACAGACACCAAGTCACATCCATCCACCAACTGAACCATAAACCGAGCCTCCAACTGCCCCCGTCTACCCGACCCTACTACACAGTACTATGCGCCCCTTATCCCTCGTGTAAAGGCGGATATTCACATTACCGCTGGCTTGCGTTTGATGACAGCCAAGCATGGCAAGTGCAGCCTTGCCGTACTCACCTCGCCACTAAATGGCGATACTAAGGACGGGTGCTACTATACATGTGCCCTGCCCGTACGTACTTGTTATGAAAATCACATGTCTGTACTGTGTGTGTATGTGCGTTGTGTGTATGTATGAGTTTTATATGCACCACCGGGCTCTCCTCACATCGTAACGCCCGATACACATTCCTTCCACCAAGATTCCGAATAGGCTCCGGGCTTGCCTCATTCCCCCCTCCATCTCGGGCTTCCGGCATGATGGAAAACAGAGAATTATCTAAATGCAACAGTCGCCCTCATCCCCCCCTCCATTCTCTTATGGCCTCCACTCTCCCAATCATTATTATCCCGCATAACAAACATGTCGATAAGCCCAAGAAAAAAGGCACCATTGCCACGAAGAAGATGACGACTTTCGCTCGCTATAGTGATGCAACAAAAGAAAGAAACAGAAAAAAAAGAGGCGTGTAAGCCGCTTAACAACGGGCCGAGGGTATATAAAAAAGAAGTCTAATAAAGAAAAGAAAAAAGAACAAAAGCCATTTGCATGCAACCCTCCTCCAACATCTCATCTTTACAACTCTCCCTTAGTATGGCCGTGCTTGAGTCGGATCCTCAAAAAAATGGCTGGGATGGCCTAATGGTGCTGGTGTTGCAGTCATGTCGCTGCCCGAAAGCCCAGCGTTAACCGATGGAAGGTTCGAGTAGTCATGGTGAAATTCCCGTGTTAGCATATCGGTGTCAGCCATAGAAATATCACCCGACTCAGACGATCTGCTGGCCAGTGTACACAGACTCTGTAAATCATCGGTCATGATCCCGCTAGTCTGAGCTATCAGTCCATCACGCCCGCGCCCAAACACGTCATGAGGCTGATGGTCATACAACGATGGCTCCCTAGATACTGGAATGTTCTGGGCTTGATAGTACTGGTTGCTATGAAACCCAGCTGATGATGACGATGACGCTAGATTGGGGTTGACTCCTGCAGACCTCGAGCTGTAGTGTTGCGCCCGGCTCGCGCGGCGTGATTGGACCGGGCCTACACGTCGTTGGGAGGCTATATACGATGCTAGGCCCGGATTTGGTCCGCGTGGAATGCGGAAGTTGAGCGCCTGCGAAGCATCTTGTAAGCCCGCTGCGGACGTAGAGTTATTGATATGGCCGGGGATCGGCATGGTACAACTGTCCTTGAGAGGAGTAACAAAGTTTTGGTGTGTTTTCAGAGGAATCTCGCAATGAGTACCCAGTTGAACTGCATAGTGTACTATCATTGATGGATCGCCAATGTGGCGACATTCAAGGCGCTTGCGCAAGATCAAGGACGTTACAGGCGACCAATTTAGCTGGTTTTCATACTGGCCGCCCCATCCATAATCTTGCCAATGCCGAGAAACCTGGTTCTGGCGCAACAGGTTGCGCATGCGCGCATTATAGGACCATGATCCACTGCTCTGCGCCCCGTCGTCAAAATGCTTGACGACATGAGCAACATAGTCTTTGAACGTATTTGGAGTATCCGTATCACCTACGGCCTCAAATACCTTTTGGCATTTACTAAACCCACAGGCAAAGACAACCTGTGGGCAGAGATTAACCTTGGCCTCGTCAAGAGACAGGCGAGAGCCGCCATGGCATTGCTTTAGATGGGCCTTGTAGGCTGTCTGCCAATCGAAAACCGCTTGACAGCCGCGATGTCTGCAATGCCATTGTGCATTTGTGTTGTGGAAATCCTCCATGTGGCGCTTCAAGTCATTTTTGCGCGTGCATGTCTTGACGATATCCTCTTCGCTACAGAAGCCGCACGAGAATGTCGTCTTTTGCTTGGACGGGTTAGGAACGGCATCGGCTAGCGATATTTGCGACTGCAACTTGGACGACAAGGCATGGGACGACTTGCGACCAAGTAGTTTTGAAGAAACGCCGGAGAAAATTCTTGCGCCTGATATGGAGCTGGTATCAGAGGCAGATCGCACGCTTGAAGCGCTGTCGAAAATACTAGATTGATCGGAAATTGCGGTCGAGGTAGTCAAGTTGGAAATGAAAGAGGAGCGATCGGACTGGTCAGACGCTATTTAGAGAACGTGGAAAGTTAGGAACAAGACGATTGACAGCTAAGAAGCAGCTTGTGCTAAGGTAGCCTCGGTAGCGAGGACGGCGGGAAATATTTAAAAACCTACTTGAGGGATTGCGCGTTTCTTCACAAAAAATACGACTCAAGTTGTCCAGAGAATAGGTTTTTAGCAAATAGCGTATCACTATGCGATCCAGCTCTTCTCGCGATGCCGATATTGTGTTTCCACCGAAAATATCAAGCATGTACTGATGGGAAGACTGGACAGAGCTTTCAGGGTGGAGCGGCGAATGCATTTGGGATTGTGCTTGGGACCGGCTTTCTGGTTCATGGTGATTTTGAGCCTGGGGCGCTTGGTGGTCTGAGATGATTGGGTCCATGGCGGACGACGGCCAGGGCAATTACAGCACCGGCTATTAGCAAGAGAGTTGGCGGGAAAACGGGGCTAGAGCCACGGTTCTTGTGGTTCTCTCTTAGTCAAGGGTTGTCGGTGTCTTGTTATGCTCAAGGTTTATGTGGAATGTGGAGGAGTTCTAGATTTGCGAGAGGCTTGTGTGGAAAAAGAAATGATGGGGGGG
>NETT01000334.1:1660-17987 GCA_003449175.1 Ceratocystis smalleyi
AGCTGGAAGGCGCTGGTAGTCGAGGTAGCTGGTTTCAGTCCTCAAAGACGGAACTCTGAGATGGAAGCGTATAGGGCGGAGATGGAAATGTCGTTGTCACTGGGTGGTTTCGCAGATGAAGAACGAGGCCAGTAGTGGCCCTGTTCGCCCTTATATATGTAGATATACCACGCTTGGCATCTTGCACCCGCCGGGAATACCAAGAAATAACCATCCTTCGGCTTCTTGCATTCTCTCCGCCATCTTAGTGGCCTATTATCACGATCTCTGGACATGTAGTCTACTAGTCCAGGCCTTCGAGACAACGCCCTACACGCGCTGTCTGTCCAATATTGCCTGGATCTCACGGCGTCTCCTGCCGAGAGAACCAGGCAGGCAGGAGCAGAAACACGCGTGCGGCTATCAACTGCCCTCTACTTTGGCACTTTTACTGCTCGTCATATCTGCAATACTGCCAGTCCGAGCCCATACCAAGGTCCTGTGTGTTTTACCTCCCCAGCGTTCACTGGCTTTCGGCGTTTACCAAGCTGGCCGCTCATTCCTCTTCATTTACCGCCTAGACGTACCCGCGCCGACCCGCTGCGCCAAAGAAGACACTGAGACCAGTACACAAGACTATGGTTATATGGACTCCAGCTCTAACCGCAAGGCTACTCGCATATCCGCCAGAAACACAGTTTATCGTGGGTATGATACCAGCAGCAC
Organism: Ceratocystis smalleyi; assembly: GCA_003449175.1. Taxonomy (NCBI): domain Eukaryota; kingdom Fungi; phylum Ascomycota; class Sordariomycetes; order Microascales; family Ceratocystidaceae; genus Ceratocystis; species Ceratocystis smalleyi. The sequence goes on from NETT01000334.1 coordinate 2,366, forward strand.
CCCCTGAGCGAAGCGGCGGCATTGCGTTGGCCCTTCTTGGTCGATGGGGTTTGGGGAGGCGGTCGGCCAAAGCGGTCGCTAGAACTTTAGGCCAGTGCTGTGGGCTTGGACACTTGCAGATAATCTCAAAATTCTCTTGACGCTCCATCCAGCCACATCCAGCGGCTTGTTTTTCTTGTCATGGAAATATCCAGACGATAGTGTCACTTGATATCTGCATACTGACTCTTGTGGTGCGACGATTCTTGTGTAACTCAATGGCGAGCATCGTCAATATCTGGAGATCAGAAGTCTGCTGCTATTGTGTTTACACATATAGCATGCTGCCCATACACTGGCTAGTTTTCGCTCTTGTTATGCTCAATAACGCGTTAGGCCACCTTAGAAGCACCACCACACCATACACAGCCCGCCCATACCTTACAGCCAGCCAGTCTGCCCACTGGTCTATCAACCCCTCTCGCCTCTTTACCCCTTCACTCCTTCGCCCCTTAGCTGCTCTGCGTAGAATTGTTTTAGTAAAAGCGCTTAAGCGGCGTCACGCCTTTGTCTTTCAGCTTCAATGCCAGCACCCCTCATATCTTCGCCTCGGGTATTCCATCCAGGCCGTCAAACATGACTAGTACGTCTCTGTGTGATCAAAGCGGTGGCCCTATTTCATCTTTGGCAGGTGAATGCGTCAGTAGGCGGGTATCACTTAGGTATTGGCCTATCGGCGCTCTCATGGCCTGATCCCACATGTCAAGTATTGCACGTAGTCGCACGTTTCTGCGTCGAGCTCGGGCGGTCTGTCTATCTGCCATCAACCCTAGCTGTATATGGCGAGATGACGAGCAGGGTAAGGATTACACGTGCGTAGAAGCGCATTAGTGTTCAACTTCATTGCTCGCGGTGGCTACAGTTCACGGTGCTTCTACCTCTCTTTACGTAGTAGTAAACCACCACATGGGTGCATTGCATTCACTTGACTCCATTTGCCCGTTTTACGCATTGTAAAGTATATAAACATCGACGTCCCGTCGTATTGCTGCGAAATAACAGTAGGTAGACGTAAAATAACACAATAACAATAAACATCGACGTCGCACCTTTTTTTTTTCGATGCAAAGCCTAGTTCCACCCACCCTCTGCATGCTCATATAGCACTTCAGTTATGCTTTGTGCAGGCCTCTTCTCAGCAGTCAAAACGTTGCCGTGCTGTCCGTCACCTAGTAGGTAGACATAGAGCAGTTGTCCAAGGAGGAAGTGTCTTTATTTTTGACAAGGCTTCCCCTTTTGAACAGGCAAACAACGGCATGACCAAGCACGCGGGGCAGAAGAAAACAGAACAAAATCGAGTCAAATAAGCGGGACAAGAGACCTGGGCTAGAGAGAATAGAGGGAAAGGCGGAAAGCAGAGTATTGACATGGTATTTCGGTGGGTCGGTTCGCAGCCAACGTCAGAACGCTATCTGTCTGCTGCTATCTCCCAGGTGCGTCACCAGCGTACACGGTGCGAGTGAAGGGATATATGGTGTGTGTGTGTGTGTGTGTGTGTGTGGCTGATCGAAAGATTATTCAAGACGGGTGACTTTACTGCAAATAAAAACATCCACCAATGAGAACGCTGCATTTAGCCGCACCATAAAAGGTAGGCGACTGTTGAAACTGCATGCAAAGCCAGCCGGCCTCAAAAGCCAAAATTAGGAAGAATGAGCGCAGAAACTGGGCAGAAAATCCAGCATGTCCTCTGCCATTAGTCTATGCTCATTACTATGGCATGGCTGGCCAACTTCCCATCATGATTCCAGCGACTAGCAGTTCCCAGGGGCTGCTTTCCTTGTTCTCGCTAAATACCTGCCAATTTTAGTGTCCATCTGTGTCACCAAGATCCCGAGTCCTCCTAGTGCCGTTCACTTGCTGTCTTCCTGGTGGTTTTGGCCAGTCATCGCAAGGCCTTTGTTTTCCTTGTTTGGTTCATCGCGTATTTATTTGCATCCTGGTCAAGACCCTTTCTCTTTGCTCTTCTTGCCAATCAAGACTTGGCATCAGCCTCGGCTTCGAAGTTTCCTCTCAGCGGGTCCGTAAGTCACAGTTGGCAGGCAACCAATCAGGCCTCATCGACAGCTGCCTTTTAGGTGGAGTCTTCAGCCGAAGCAAACCCCCCCCCCCTCGTTTTCAAACCCTAACACTTGTGTAAGAAGGAGCTCAACGGACACAGAGTGGAGAAGTGGAGAGCCCAGCATCAAAACCTCGTCTTTTCCCTCCTTTGCAAGCTGCTGCATATCACCAGATTTGCATAAACAAAAACTGGCTGCCTCTTTGCTCAACTAATTGTTGTGTCCGCCTTATCCAGGAGTTGGAATACAAGTTGCTTGGGGCAAGCGGCCATGGCTGCTAGTCTGCGATAGACTTGGCCTGGGAACAGAGAAGGAGAGCAAACGACGGCGGGAGGGACAAAAGGAAGCACATGACGGTTCAATCATGACAGTGGCACGGATAATGCCTAGCTATGATGTTGCCCGATTGAAAGGTAGAGAGAACCCTGGGCTGGATTGAGTGGGAAATTGGGGCTTGTTGCATGTAGAGTGCACAGTAAGGCACTTGGGGCTTTCCTCCGTGCTCCTACTCCTCTTAGTGAGAAGAACAAGAAAAGAGAAAACAAAAACGAGCAAAAAAATAGAACGGGCAGAGAGAAAAAAAACAACATGCACAGGTCGAAACATGTGCAACCATAAAGAGCTGCGCATTGCGCTCTCTTCCTTGATCCAGTATCCCTTGCCGAAAACAATTATTGGACGGGGAGGGGGATGGAAGAAGGAGGGCCTGTTGTTCTTTGACGAATTTTTGCCACAGCCAAAGCCCTGCAGCAGACAAAGCGTTGTTGAAAGGGAGTAGAAAGAGGTAGGGTCGAGGTTGACGTCATGACATTGAAGGGGGATACCACCTTGACCGCATGGTGCAATATTTCCTTTCTGTTGAAAGAGGGCTGCATGAAGCTACCACGCCTGGGTCGGGCTGAGTCCAACTTGGAGACAAGAAAAATGTGCTATCAAGCGATTCTGCCTTGAAGAAGGGAAGGTTTGAGGGGGATTCGGGGTTTCTTTCTTTTGGCTTGAGGATGTATAAGTTTACTACGTAAGTGTGCTAAATTTAGTAGGCAGGGTATGAAGTAGGGTCGAGAAATGATCACTGCCTCGAAAGGATTCAGAAGCCCCGTCCGTATATGTGATTGGATTGAGCAGAGAGGCTACACCGGACATGCAGAATGGACACAAGCTAAGAAAGGTGGGCATGTAATTAATTGAGCAAGCACAGGGTATCAGGTACTAGGTACCTACTACCTACGTGAAGAGAGGAACCCTGTATCCATGTCGCAATGCCATGTCCCTCTCTTTCCCTCCCAAGCAGCAGCGAGAAATGGCAATGGAAAGTGGGTGCGTAAGTGCATGTGTGCGTGGTGGCTCTCGGAAGGCAAGAAGAAAAAAGGGCTGCAGGATTTTCACATTCCCAAGAAGACAAAAAGAAGAAAAGAAAAAAAAAGGTATAGCTCAGCCCAGCCCAGTCTCGTACGGAAATGAACGACAGAAAATGCAGAGCAAAAATGCAAAGAACATGAGAATAAAATACAAAAAACAAGGCTTGCTTACCTACCATGGTGTCCATCGGCTAAGCACGGGAGAGGAGGGGAGGGCAAAAACAAGGAAAGTAGCAAAAACACGGCAGAAAAAAAGACCGGAGGGTGGAAGGCAATGAGTCCCCTCTTTTCCAACAAACGCGACACTTTAACTTCTTGACTTCGGAAAAATAGAGTCAATAAGGCACTGTGTAGAACTGTATGTGCGGACAGTACGTTACTGTCGTCCAAACTGTTCTAGTATATGTGCCTACACAGTGCCCAAGCCAGACGCACATGCCATAGACAGTGTGTTTAACAGTGTTCACCCGAGGAGCCGCCGGGCCTGCAGCAAATGCCCATATAGCTATGACCTCCCCCCGCCTCCCCAAGCCCTCAAATCATCTTGTCGCATTCTCGTCCTCCATCTTTTTCGCTTGTCTTTTTCTTCTCCCCCTCAACAACCAATCAATCTTTCCCATTCGCAAGGGGAACAACCGAAGCCATTAAAAAAGCTGGCACGATTATCGCCAGCGAATCATACGGTCTGGTACGTTATACCACTTATTTTTTTCCCTGTTATCTCGCTTTGTTTTGCGTCTTTGTTTTTTTGCTGCCTTTATCATCCTGCCTTGGCTCAGGTTTCTTTTTTTCATTGGATGCTTATTGTTTACTTGCGGGCTTTTGATTTGTCCTATCACAGACAGCGGACGACGCCGTTGGCGTCGAGGTTGATGGCGACGATCTAATCTATGGCGCCCATCGCTAGAATCACCACCGTCGTCTCTGTCGCTATTTCGACATCGTCGATTTTACCACTGTCGCTGTAGTCGCCAACTTCTCCCAAGCGGGAGCCAGGTGCATCTCTTGTTTAATTTTTCCTTGCCCCAACACAAAGCGTCTTGATGCATCGAGTCACTACCACTGCAAAGTCGCCGTCGTTGTCACTCCACTCGACAGTTGCACACTATGTTTTTTTGTTCAGCGGAGATATGAATTATTCTTATTCTGCCTCTCTCGTCAGTCATCAACGCATGTCGGTGGTTTGGCGGCCAAGTGAGAAACAAAAAATGAAATGACGGTTTGTCTGTCTATCTAGTGATGACGCCAAAAAAACTAAAGAAAAACCGAAAAAAAAAACTAAAAAAAAAGCCTTTTGCGCGTTTGACATGAAGGATTCAGCGCGTCTTTTTTCTCCCTCGCATTCATCCCCCCCCTCATCTTCCCTGCAGTCATCTTTAGATGTCTGGTTGTCGTGCACAAGGAAATGCTCGTCCGCTCGTTTGCTGATGGGCTGGGCTGGACTGGGTCGTGTCTCGTCTTGCCCTCTTGACAGCGCGCGTCCGTGACATCTGATTTGTCCGTTTCTGCTATTATTTGCCATTCCTTTCTTTTTTCTTCTGCAACCACTGTACGCATATCCATCCGCATACACACAGTCCACTTCGAAACAATCCAGGGTCCGTTAAGGCTTTGAGACCCCAGACCCCCCCCCTAGAAAACGACAGCCCAACAATGATTGGTGGCCCAGTGCTTGTTGGCCTGCCCGCCTGGCCTTGTCTTGCTCTCGCTCTTCGTTTCGTTTCGTCTGGTCTGGTCCTGTCTCCTGTCTATGATTGACTTGACTTTCCCGCCTTAATAATTCTTCCCTTGATCAATAATGTCTGTTCGCCGTTCTTCTCTGTTCCTCTTTGCTCCCTGTCTCCTGTCTTCTTGGCTCCATCAAGACGATGGTTGGTGAACCTGTTAGTTTTATTATTCTTTCGTTATTCTGTATCATTGCCATTCACCCTCAATAACACCGACTCGTCAACCTGTTTCACACCGTGCCCGCCTTTCTCTCTTTTTCGCTGCCGGCAGCCATACATCTTTAACTCCAGCGCAACTAACCCAATATACAGCCCCGCCTCTCTCCTCCTGCATCTGACCAGTCGCCAAAATACAGTGCAGAGCAAGCGCCTTTCGTCATCTCGCAGATAGCACAACACCGCCATTGTAAGTACCGCATATTTTTCTTCTATCTCTCCCTTCCACTATCTTGTCTGCTCCTCCCGCCTCTCCTATTATTACCTGTCGCCCTTCTCCTTTGCTTTTCGCCTTTTACCTGGTCTCTTCCTACAAGAATCCAATAGCCTTGTTTATCTAGGGACATGTGTGTGTCCCTTGGTACTGGCAACCCGCAACACCACAAGACACATAGTTCCTTTGGCTTGGCCTCCGTGCTGGCCTTGTTAGTGAGCCTAGGGATGCCATGCGTACAGTCCGTCCCAGTCAGTTAGCCGTCTCAGTACCGGCCATCTCAGAAAAGGGCAGTTCTTTCAATCACATCCATCCGTCCATGTGATGTTCCTATGGAGACAGATTCGAATGCACATGCATAGAAGAACTGGAGGGAAAGTCACTGCCCTATTCATGCCGTCGTCGCCTTGGGCTTACACCCTTATAGACTTGCTCTTATCTCGCATATCCATTATGCTCAGGTCTCATCTGCATTCTGTTACCATCGGCTGCATTCTGGCATCATCACTCACTACCATCTTCACTACAAGAGCCCTTGAGTCGAGCGGCATTGGGGCGATTGCCCAACACGTACATCATTTTCTTTTACCCAAGCATAGACTTGGGCATAGGGACAAGGTCTCCTGTACATGTTAGTTCTATTCATTGACCATGGAACTTGTGTATGTGCGTGTGGGCAAGCCTACAGAAAACATTGGTACTGTACTACATTCCCCTTCTTCAGGCGTACATAAACATGCACATGCACATGTGCGTGACTTGGTGTGCTGTGATTGCCTTGGGATATGATTATGGTTCTTCTCCATCATTAGGTCATTTCCCACACCTGACGAGACCCCCTCCCCCCTCCCCCCCCCTCTTCAACACCCGTCTTTCGGGCTTACAGACTACCCTGGAGTTCTTTGCCGTGTTCTTTTCTGCCCTGTCTCGAGAGATGCGACAAAATTTACTCTTCTCTTGGGTATAGATGGCCTCGCTGTACGGGTTTCGCATGCCGCACCCTTGTCCCCTATGGGTTGGTCATCTTCTCATCGTATCTGGCCATCTCTATCCTTCCTATCTCTTGTCGTTGCACAGGACTCGGTCTTCAACTGCCCCTACCACTTCCGCCTGTCTTCTTTCACTTTTGCCTATTACCACTTGGTTTTTCTTTTTTCTTTGTTCAGGTGCAGCTTTCCTTTCATTCCCACCTCCGCCCCCGCTCCATTTGCCTATTGTCTTCTTTCATCTGATCCCGATGTTATTTTACGATACGTCTATGTCTATCCAATTTGTTTTGTGCTCTTATTTTGCGCTTATTGAATCTTGACTCTAACTCTACTAGCACTTTGATTATTTCCTATTCGCCGAAGCTTTGAGCAACTGAAGCTTGAATCCTGTCTACTGAGACATCAGCATACACAGAGCTTTCCTTCAAATTTTGTTGGCTACGGAACAAGAAGCCCATCATACTTGATCGGTACTGAGTCTAAAGCCCAACTAAACCAGCCTACCCAGGTTTCCCGGCCTATTGACTGATATTTTATTGGTCCTTCAACAATCTGGTCTTAGTTGACCATAACACGCCAAACAAAACCAAAACCAACAGCACACATCTACCCGTCACCATGTACTCTCCATCACAGTACGGCGTCCCCCAGCAAGCCATGCACTATGGCATGCCACCAATACAAGCGGCGGCTATGGCAGCAACAGCTGCCGCTTCAGGGGCCAATACCAGTGGGTTTGAGTATTTGGCGAACACCAACATTACTCAACGATCTCCTAAAGACAAGCGCGATCCCCGCTCCCCCGACAACCGCCGACTCAGCCAAGTCAGCAGCCCTACTACCACGGTCACCACCGCGGCCATGTTGAATCATGCCACCAGAGCCGCCGGAGCCGCGACCAACCCTGTCACGGCCGCAGCACCGTCTATGGAGACAGTTGAGCCTACGGTCACGCCCGCTGAAGAGACCCCCCTTTATGTCAATGCTAAGCAGTTCCATCGTATTTTAAAGCGTCGCGTGGCTAGGCAAAGGCTGGAGGAGCAACTGCGCCTTACCAACAAGGGACGCAAGCCCTACCTACATGAGTCAAGACACAACCATGCCATGCGCAGGCCTCGTGGACCAGGAGGCCGCTTTTTAACAGCCGACGAAGTTGCAGCGCTGGAAAAGGACAAAAATGGAGAGTCCTCAACCGACGGCTCTGGCGACGGCCTTCACTCCGAGGCACAAGGGTCTGCTTCTGGAACCAAGCGTAAAGCGTCGGAGTCCCCCACCTCGGCGGCCAAGAAAGTCAAGGCCGAGGGTCAGAAGGTCTAGACATGAACAAAGAGAGAATGGGCGTCAGATGGCGTATTCCCGTGGTGGCGAGCCTTTTGCCTCCTCTTCTCTTTGTATGGCATGTTTCTGTCAATGTGCTGCCAAAGCCTTGGATATATTGTCTGATGAAGACCTAGGTTGCATTTCTTTGCGTGTCTTTTTTATCGGATCCTTGCGGGCTTTTCACCATTTTTGTTCTTTGTTTGGCTCGACGCTTTGTTTCTTTTGATGTGCCGGTTGTTACTTGATCCCCCCTTTTGCGTGTCTTACTCTTTCTCTTCTATCCTCTTGTTTCTGCTTCTTTCCTATATCAAGTTGGCCACCAAGGACATGTCGGCGGGCAATGAACACCGAGTCGACGGTGGTTTGTAGTGGTTTATGTCTTGGGCCGTGGCTCACTTCGATTGCTCTTTTTCTCTACTTTCCATGGCCCATGCCACCCTTTGTTTCGCTTCTTGTGTTTTTTTTTTCTCTTTCTCTTTCTTTTTATCTTAGCACGGCGTCCTGTTTGGGGGAATATCTGTGCTCATATGCCATTTCTGGCAATATACAGCGGCAGACTTTGAGAGGTTTCTTTGCTTGTCATGTATGTATGTGTTTGTTTCATTTTGATTTTATTATGTGATGCTCTTCCCTTTGTCGTCAATGGTTTTTATTTCTTTTTCTTTTCGGCTTTTCTTATTCGCTTCAAGAAAAGGAGCGAGAGAAAGAGAGGCCTTATGTTTAAGGATGTGTTGTTGGTATCGTTTGCGTGTCTGAGTATAAGTTATTTTTCGCTTGCATATCTCGCTGTTCTTGATGATTATTTGTGAATGAATTTACTTTTGCAACTCATATCTAGAGACTTTATTTAGTAGATGACGTGTATGATAAGCATGCGCACCAAAAACTAAACAGCTTTACCTTGCCCCTTGCAAAACGACCCAAAATTCGGTCTCCTACATGCGAGGTGGGCTATTGTAAGTTACGTCGCCAGCACAATGGTATTCAAGCTCGACATGGCTGGATCCCCAAGTCAGGGAAACCATTTGGTCCAGGAAGTCCGGTCCATTCTCGACCTGGATTCACGGGCATTTTCTCCGCGGCTTCGTGGTGTTGAAGAAATCGCTAACGGGTTAGTTGCCGGCCGACCGCGACGACGCGTCACCTGCTGGTACGCGCTGAGCTTCCAACTTCGTCAGGCGACAGACAGCCGGTCCTTGGGATGCGATTTGACCGCGGATACGGCTATCGTAGAGCCAAATGCGAGCATCTGACTATTATTCGCGACCGCTTCGGGCGTGTGGAGCACGCAGCCGCCCCCTATGGCACCACCCTTGCGTGGGTGGATATCTGCAGCTTTGATGAGACCGGGGTTATGATGGGCATGGATGTCACGGGCGCAGAAACATGTGGAAAGACACAACCAGTGCGGCCTAAAAACCAGCAATGGGCTGCTGCCATTCGGGCGATCACGCCGTTTGTCGTGGTTGCGGGCCGCGCCAACATCACCCTGCCAGCCGGTACCAGGACAGCAGCCTCCCGGGGGATTTGGCTGGTTTGAAGTCTGAGAACCAGATGCTTCGACAGTCAAACGAGACGCCGACGGCAGGCATACAGGCAAGTGACCATAGGACATGGACGGGCAGATCGTGGCGTAGGGTCATCGAGAAGTGGTAGTCGAGGAGGGTCGGGGCTAGCGAACGAAAGACGCTGCAGAAGATGTCAGATGGGTGCCGCAATGTCCGTAGAAGAGCAGAGCACTTGCTTTCGATTATTTGCATGCCTTGTTGTGTTCTGACGCCATATGCTGTCTTGAGTGCCGGTTTTTATTGGTGCGCATGCTTGCGATGAGCGTCAGTGGTGCGTTGCCTGTATTGTTTCTTTGATTTGACTTGAATATATCCAGCGTTTACTGTATTATTTTATTTCTTTCCTCTTATCTGGCTGCGTTATATGTTGGGGGTTAACTCAAATGTGGGGAAGGCCTTCCCCCACATTTGAGGAAAGGCCAAGACAGTTAGCAGGGATAGGGCCTGTATTCAGCTCGTGAGGACATGCGCCCGGCCAGCATGTTCTTGAGAAGCTCTGCTTTTGTTCTCTCCAGTTGTCTTCTTCTACATTCCTCGGCTCGCAAACACCTCGCTTTCTTATATTCTCGCTCTCGTATAGCTTCAATATGGCGGGTGTCGTTCGCCAGCCCATCGACGAAGCCGCCCTAGCGCGCTATCTCTCAACCACCGCCCCTACAATCTCGCAGCCCTTCACCGTCAAGCAGTTCGGCTTTGGCCAGAGCAACCCAACCTACCAACTGACCTCGTTGCCAACAGCGCCCGGGGGAAAGCCCCGGCATTGCGTGCTTCGCAAAAAGCCTCCAGGTGCGCTCGTCTCCAAGACTGCCCACAAAGTCGAGCGCGAGTATCGCGTCCTCAGCGCTCTGGGCAATGCATCTACCAGCCAGTCAAGCCGCCAAAATAGCGCTTCGGGCGTTCCGGTACCCAAGACAATCTGCCTATGTGAAGATGCAAGCGTCATCGGCACGCCGTTCTACGTCATGGAGTTTGTTGAGGGCCGCATATTCGAGGATTTCTTGATGCCGGGTGTCGTGGCAACCGACCGTGCAGCCATGTGGCGCCAGGCGGTGGCCGTACTCTCGGCCTTGCATGCCGTCGACTACAAGGGAATTGGACTCGAGACGTTCGGCCGGCCAAACGGGTTCTTCCCGCGCCAGGTCGCGACATGGAAAGCTATCTGTGAAGCACAGCAGAAAGTGCGTGACGTCGAAACGGGCGAGCCGGTGGGCAGGCTGCCCTACATGGACGAGCTGCTACAGTATTTTGGCAACCCGAAAAACCAGCCGCGCGACCGGGCAGGCTTGGTCCATGGCGATTTCAAGATCGATAACATGGTGTTTGCACCGGATGGTACTGAGGTCATAGGCCTCCTTGAGTAAGTCTTGTCTTTGTTTTTCTCTCCTGTCCGTTACCTTGCTTCTCCTTCCTCTGAATCTGCCCCCTAACAGTCTATAGCTGGGAAATGTCTACCATCGGCCACCCGCTCTCTGATCTCTGCAACTTCCTCACCAAGTTTATCCTTGCCAGGCAACCCGAAGTCGCCGCAGCGTCAGGGATAACCATCACCCAGGTAGACGGTCCGTCGGGAAACCCACTGGCCGTGTCCGACCCAGCCTTCCTGCCCGGGCGCACACCAGGGCTCCCATCCCTCGACGACATTGTGTCGTGGTATGCAGCCAGCTCAGGGTATGACCCGCGAGTTGGTAATGAGCTGGCATATGGCATGGCCTTTACCATCTTCCGTCTGGCGGCTATCTGCCATGGGATTGCAGCGCGCTATGCCCTGCGCCAGGCTAGTAGCGCCTTGGCACGGCAGAACGGCCTCCAGATGGTCCCATTAGCAGAGTATGCATGGGCTCTCGTGCTGGCGACCAAGAAACCGACACCGAAACTTTGATGGTGGCCAAGAACACTATTTTACACTGTGCATGAGAGATGGAGGTCGCATGCTATAGGTCCAATACGATCAAGAAGCATTCCGCTTGGTAGATAGTACCAGATATTTACCTGTTTTCCGCTAATAGTAAACGACAACAACAAACAACGGCCAATATCAAGTTGGATTGGAGCCTTCACATCGCAAGCAGAAAAAGAAAGACAAAGAGAAATCTGCCGTCTTCTTTCTCCAGCCAACCAGAAGCTCTTAAGCCTGCAGAAGAACGTGCCGACGCTAAATCCCGTAGGGCAAGGCCCAATGCGGCAATATTAGCAGGCACTATAATATGAGCACTAAGCAGCTTAGCAATGCTTGTGGTTGCATGCTTGTTCCTTGCGAAGGCTAGATTTTGATACTGGCAGATCTAGATCTTGAGGAGAGTAAAGCATCTCCAGAGCACGCTTGGGGAAATTTGTCTTCATCCTCTCCTTCGCCTTCGCGCCCTTGAGCTAGCTCAAAGCGAAAGCATCTCTCCCTTTGCCTTTGAGCCTCCCTCTTCTTTTACCGTGCTCTTCCCCTCCCTGCGTTAAGCAAAGCCTTGCCTAGAAAGCGGCTAGCTTGCTTGTCTTGGTGCTGGAGCGCTTGTCACGGTGCTTCTCTTCACAGATCCCCCCATACAACAAGTCTTTCGTGTGCCAATGTGGTCCCATCCTAGTGGCGAGCAGCAGCCCCTTCTGCCAAAGACGTCATTGCAGCTTTCATCACCATCGCATATGCCATCTGCTTCTTCACCTCAGCAACAGCAACAGCAAGAAAGCCAAACATGTGCCCCCGAATCCCTGCCGTCATCGTCCTCCAATCCCCATGGCCAAACTGATCATCAGCGGCATAATAGCCCACGTTCGGTGCATTTTGACGCGCGTCGCCGGAGCTTTCGTAAACTCGCCATCACCCCTTTGTACAGCTGCATAGTCGATCGCAACTTGCCACATCCAGTGTACATGAACATCCACCGCATCCGCCGCGATATTGTTGCTATTGTTGAAGATTACCTGAGTCTCGACCAGTTGCAGGATGTGCGGATTAATATCGCCGTTGTGCGTCCCCTGGTCGATAAGCTGTATGATATGGAGGATGTATCAATAGGTGAACAACAATGCACACTCCGCGCCCCCAAGCCCAAAGTCGCAGTTTCTAACCAGCCGTGCCCATAGTATATTGTCTGATGGTCAACCGAGCCAAGTTCCTTGCTGAGCAAAACACGGTGCAAAACCGCAACAATGTAAACTTCACGCGCGCCACGCTGTGTGAGCTGGTTGCCACGCGTATTCTGCGGCGATACGGCGAAGATGCCGAGCCCCAAGATCGCCTGTTGTTGCTTGCCAATATCCTAGTGGCCGGCTTTCACCCGTTTCTCAATGCCCCGCCCGATGTCATCGCCCAGGCCGACGGTAGTGTCGCCTGGGCTCATTTCAAGCCCGTGCCTGCACTGGAGGTGGCCATCGTCACAGGCAGCAAGATGTTCTTGTCATCTTCAACGTGCCAAAAAGTGTACGTAGAAGCTCTAAGAGTTTTTTGTTGGCTTTTATCTTGATGTCACTTGACGTATTACTGACTCTCGAACACCCCAGCGTCTCGGCTATATATGACGGCCGCATCATCTACACGCCGTCTTCTTTTTTCGATCTCATCCCAGACCACTACAAAAAGACACCAATAACCCTGTACAACCCCAGGAAGGCACCGTTGTTGAACCAGTATCGTCTCATTGTCCCCCGTGTGCGGAATGCGCTGGATAAGGTCCAGTTTGCAGTCCTGTTGTTCTTCTACTTTCTCTTCATGGCGGAGCGGAACCCGGCAAGAGTCACATGGCGGGAAATTTGCTTTAGCGTGTATACTTTTGGTTGGTGTCTCGATCAACTGGCAACCATTCTCGAGCACGGCTGGTGAGTTCTTTTGTTTGTTGCATCTTTGGGTGTGTCCACGCGAACAGTCTTCTAACGTGGTTTCCACAGGGGCATCTATTCTCAGAACCTTTGGTCCTTTCTGGACGTTGGCTTCATGGGGCTTTATGCCATGTACATTTGTTTGCGCACATATGGAGCCGTCGCCGGCGAGCAAGGACTCAGCATCCAAGGCATCGACCTCCTAGTCATGGCAGCTCCGATTCTCGTGCCACGGCTGGCTTTCAACTTGATGTCAAACAACATGGTCTTCCTGTCTATTCGTGCCATGATCTCAGACTTTGCATTGTTGACATGTTTGTCGGCCTGGTGCTTCTGCGGCTTTCTTATGGCCTTGAATTGGCTCAGTGAAGGGTCGGAGAGCCCATGGGTTATTAGCAAGTGGTTGCTGTGGATCTGGTTTGGACTGGACGGCACTGGGATCTCAAACTCCGTAAGTCTCGCCCTATTCCAGAAAGTACAAAGGTGTTTATGTTGAGTCTAGCCCCCCCGGTCTTTTGCCATTTCGTCCTGGCTACCAGCTGACCAGAACGATATTAGGTTGAATTTCATCCCCTGCTTGGCCCTGCCCTGACTGTGGCTTTCTCATTCTTGGGCAACACCCTGTTCCTTACCGTCTTTGTTTCTGTCTTGACCAACCACTTTGCGCAAATATCACGCAACAGCGCAGCGGAAATCCAGTTTCGTGTTGCTGTGTCTACGTTAGAGGCTGTCAAGTCTGATGCGACGTTTGCCTACCAACCGCCGTTCAACATCGTAGCCATCTTCATGCTGGTGCCGCTCAAATTTCTGGTGTCGCCAAGATGGTTCCATAAGATACATGTTGCAGCTGTGCGTGCCGTCAATCTACCCACGCTAGTTGTGATCTCTCTGCTGGAACGCTATGTGCTTGAGACATTTCGCTATCCGCCACCAGAAAGAGACGCCGGCTCAGATAGCACAAGCAGGACAGACCCTGAAACCCCCAATCTAGCCCAGCCAACGACAACCCCCAGTAAGGGGAAAGTCCTATGGAAGAAGTTCCACTTCACCGCGCACCCGGACCTCGCATCCGTTTTTGACTTCCCGCCATCTGATAGTATCGAGGATGCAATCGCCGCGGACGATGAATTTACCCATCATCTAATTCGCCGGCAATATGTGCGCCCTAAGACTCGCCGTGACTCGACATTTGGCGATCTTTCGCAGACGACGATGCCCATGGCTTCTCTATCAGGTGCGGCTGGAGCCGTTGGTGTTGGACCGCAGCAAAGCGAAGTCACCGAGCTGTCGCGCCGTCTAGATATGTTGGAAAGTCGGTCGGCACGTATCGAGTCATTACTGGAAAGGCTGGTTGAAAATTTGCCTCCAGCCTCGTCGGGCGAGAGAGCAAGCATGCGACGGGGTGAAGATTGCGTGCTGAGTGCAAGTCCTTCACAAGCAAGCCCAACGTAGCCTGAGGGGTTGGGGTATTGATAGGGTGGGTTAGCATATACTTTCAGCGTGAACGCATTGAGATTCACATCTATGGTTAAGTGTGTAGGCAAAGTAATGATGTCACCGTATTGTGCTGGTTGGTCTTGACGATTTGGAGTGGCCTCAATGTCTTGGTGGGGTTACTATCAGAAGTTCCTGGTTAGGGTTCAATGAGGGGAAAATTGAATTTTGTGCGATTCAATTTTGATAAAGGTCCCAGTTTACTTTCGTAATTTATGGACCTTTTTCCTCGCTTTGCCCTCATTTAGTTTTCCCTAGACTTGGAATTGTCCTCTTCGTCACATTATCTTTCCTGCTCGTTCTTACGGCTCTTTCTTCTATCAGAACTCTTTGTCCGCTAATCAGATTTTTGACCACATTTTCTTGCTTGCTTTCTTTTCGCTTACCCTGCTTTATTGCTTTTCTCGTTCAGGACGAGCGAGCGTTGCTGACGGCTGGCAAGTGCCAGCCGATCAGCAATGCCTGCCAGCTGGCCTATGCCCCACAATTCTCAAAAAGCGGTAGTGTTATAAGGTCTAGTAATATACCATTATTTCGTCCTTCGGGACATTTGGTCAATTTGGTAAGTTCACACCTCGAAACTCTTGACCGTCACGGCAGAGCAATATTCTAACAACCACACCACAGAAACGATACAGAGAAGATTAGCATGGCCCCTGCACTAAGGATGACACGCTACATCAAAGAGAAGCTACCAATTTTTTTTTGTAATTTTTCAGCTATTTTTTATGTCTAATAGCCGACACTACCTTTTCTGAGTTGGTGTCTTTGTGAGTGTTCGATTTGTGACACTGGCTTCCACGCCCTTTTTTTTTTTTTTTTTTTTTTTTTTT
>NETT01000335.1:4983-27095 GCA_003449175.1 Ceratocystis smalleyi
CCCCCAAAAAAAGGAATAGGAGTCCTGCTCTCTCCTTCTCTCCTTGTATTTCCTTTGCCCCCCTCCCCTTGCTGCTTTGCTAGCTCCGGGCCTCCGAGACGCAAGAAGTAGCCCGATGAATTTCTGAGAAAGCTGCACAAGTTGCACCGCGCAAATCGAGGCTACCATCGGAGGTGAGGGACTCTCCGCCACATGTGGTGCTGGGGAAGGGGCAGGGGATATCTAGCTCCTGACTCCTGGCCAGGCCTCTCCCTGGGCGGAGACAAGTATTAGAACGACCGTATGTCTCTCAGAAACAAACCCCGGCTTTTTTATTGCTGGAATCCAGAGGCTCGCTAAGGTGCTTCGATGGTTGGGCTAGACTGCATTTTTGCCGCGCGTATGTTCCGTAGGCCCGCCAAGTCACAGGCCAGGCTGGGCAGCGCAGGAGGCTGGGTGGTTCTGGTTGAATTGGTGCTTTTCCTGCTGCTCGTGAGAAGTCCCTCATAACAACGCATGCAAATTTGTGTATTCTTATGCCCTGGACTAACCAAACCCTGTCACCCCCTTCCTTATCCAAGTTTTCCATCTACCTTGCTTCTTTTCTTTCTTTTCTATTTCTTTGCTCGTGAGGCGCCTAGGAGGGGGCGTGTGTAGAAGGGCGTGAGACAAAGGTCCCATTGTCTGTTTGTCGGACACATAAAAGCCAGATACATTGATGGATGGATGAGTTCGACAATTACAATGGCAGTGGTAATGGCAACTTGACAAGGGGTTCTCTATTTATTGTATGATTTGCAGGAGGATGTGGTAACATACAGAGTGGTTCACATCATAAAATTTTCACCCTCCCATGGCATGGTGGACTTGCCTATGTCAAGATGGGAGCAGGTAAAATAACACGATACTTGTGGCGAGAATACTGTAACATTATACGGCGTCAAAGCGCCTTCTGGTGTACATGGCGCTCACCGTCTCTATGGCCTTTCAGGGGCTGACTGACTCTTTACTTGGTGAGCTGACTGCCACAGAGGGCGATGATATAAACGGCCAAGCAGACGGCGGCCAGCAAGCACTCTTTGCATAGGTGAGGAGGCAACGGTCGAACACAGTCGCCAGGTAGATTTGTGGAGCAAATACGTGGGCATACAATTAGAAATTCTTGTTACGGCGCTGCTGGCATGTGGCTTGTCCTTCCTCCAAGAGCAGACATGGCACATGTTTATGCGTCGGAGTGCGAGGAATAGCCTCTAAAATAGAGGGCTGTTTGGACGACCAAGAGACGCAAAAGTCAAGACAAGAGAGAAAGAAAGAAAAGAGGGACAATGATGGGACGACAAGCCTGATTCAGCCATTGCAGCTCATTGTAGTACAAGCTGAAAAAAGGGATGCTATGTCTTGTGAAGTGTTAAGCTAATGGCCGTGACGCTGTGGCTTTTTTATTTTCCTTTTTATTTTCCATTTATTTTCCCCCTTGGAATGGTGTGCCCGGCTTGTCTAGCCGTACTGTATATGCTTACATGTTGATTTGGCTCTTTGCTAGCGGCGGCCAGCAACTGCCAGCTGTAGAAAATTACCGATACACGGAGGGGAGAGGGGAGAGGGGAGAGGAGAGGGGAGAGGGGTGCTTGGGTGGGGGTACACACGGCACGCAGAACGCACACGCGCATTGTGCGAGACCCATTGGCTGCTATCTTTGCGGATAGCCTTTGTGGTTGAGGGCCCCCGGAGCGGCCTGGGTGGGCTCGACAGATCGGCTTTGTTTGCGTGCTGCTGGCAGCCTGCGACGCGGTGAGGCTTGCAAGGAGTTGTGAGACTGCAAAAGAGGCCGCGGCTTTTCTGGAGGCTCTCTCTGCTTGAATGCGTGTATAGATACATACACGTTGGAGAGAAAACGACGAGTAGCAAAAGCCGGTATGCAAGAGGACGATAACGACAAAGGTGGAGATGGTAGTGCATATCTGCTAGTCGCCCGTCTTGTATCAAGGCCAGATTGTACCGCTGTACGATGTGGTTCGAGCAAACAGGAATATGGACATGCCTCTCGCTTACAAGGACTGCGGACACTATATGTGTGTAGGTATTCTTGTACGGGTTTACTAGCAGGCCACTTTCCCCTTTTTAGCAAAGTAAGATCGGGAACAGGCAAGGGAGGAGGAAAAGAAGAAAGAAGAAAGAAGAAAAAAGAAAAAAAAAGAAAAAAAAAGAAAAAAGAAAAAAAAAAGAAAAAAGAAACAAGAAAAAAAAGAAAAACGAAAAAAAGACCAGCTTTTCGTTCCTCCGCTTTGGGTCTGCTCTGCTAGCCTCAAGGGCCGACCACCCCGCCCTCGCCAATATAACAAGAAAAAGCCTGGACGCAAAAATTATTGATAGCGGTAGGCCATTGCTTCTGGGGATCAGATCAGCGTTGGAACTCATGTCATCTAGTCTTATTCTACTGCACCCTTGCTGTTCTTTTCCTTTTTTTTTTTTTCCCTTTTTTCTTTTCCTTGTTTCCTTCTTTTCTTTTTCCCTTTTTTCCTGTCCCTGTGCGTTTTTTTTTCGACTGGGCTTCTGGGGAGCGCAGAGTTTTCGATGCCTCTTCTTTCAATCTTCCTTTTTGCTCTGTATGGAGATCGCAGGCATGTCAGACGCCAAAGCGGCGCTAGACCCCCTGTGCTCCCCCCTTCTAGTATGTTTGAGGACCCTTGCCGGCTTGCTTGCCTGCCGGTCTTTCTTGCTCTGGTTGGCTTTTCACTTCCTCCCATCCCTGGGCCGTTCATGGCAGTCTCTCGTGGCTCTTGACCATACGTGGCAAATGGTTTTGTTGGCGGGCCCTCGCACAGTCGGGTTTCTCATTTCTTGCAGTCTATGTCGGCATGTCTCACCTCACTGGTCTACCGAAGCGAGCGCGCGATCGCCCCCAAGTCACGGGTTTATCCAGACCTGGTAGATTACCAAGGAGGGGAAGACAAGTCAACCCGGACAACCCACGATTTTCTCTCACATTTCCTCTATGGAAAATATGGGATTCACGGCAACCTTGAATCGGCGCTGCGTCGGCCAGCAAAGAGACTTGTTATCACAGCTGCTATGCACGATGCCCACCAGCTCACAAAGTTGTATCTGCCACGGCGACGAAGCATGCAGCAGGCGGGAGGAGCGAGGCTTTGCACCTCCACAAGAAAGGCCAGGCGAGACAGCAGGGTGGACGCCACCTCTTGACTTGACCCTCGTAGGCGTCCATATGGCAAAGGAGCGAGCGTCTCCTGCGTGCTATGCCGACATCTCGGATCTTTTCAAGCTAGTGTTTTTAGTGCTCGGAACAGAAGCGATACACCAGGACGATAGGAAGACCGGCTATCCTTGCTCGAGAATAACTATAGACAACGGGTAGAGATTGAGACGAGCAAGAATAGAAGAGACGGGCTTGGAGGGGCGTTGGAGGCAGTGAAATGGCCCTCAACCAAGCTTCCCATGGCCTTGCATGAACAGACACATGCACCTGTAGGCTTGATTTACCAGGCAGTCTTTTGTGGTACGTCTCAAGTCGAATTGCCAACCAGATTCTCAGATGCTCAGGCTCTCTATTTTGTTTTCCATGGAGGGAAGACTGGGTATTAGTCAAGTAGAGATGCAAGCTCAGAGAAACGCCCTGGTGGAAGGGCGGGGGGGCGTGAACATAGCGAAGCATGTTTGCGGGACAAGGAGCAACATGCACATGGTTGCTATATCGCACACAGAAGGACTCTGGAAACCTGTCCTCGCAATTGTACAAGAAACCAAAGCAGACAAGGCAAGAATAAGACTATACAGGATACATTTGGCCTCCTAGAGTGGTCTACTTTTTTTTTTTTTTTTTATAAATCTTATTCATTTTTTCTCTTTTTGCCTGCCGTTGATACAAGCCTCCAAGCTATATATCCTTGCGCCGTTCCCCATCAAGCTCGCAGCTATCTTTCTTTGTTCGTTCTTATTTACGCTCCTGTTCTTTTCCCGCTCTGTCTTCTCTCATTCTCTTCTTTTTCGCGTTCCACATTGCCTTGCTCTTATTATATTTGTTCTTTCTCTTGTTCATCTGCGGCGGCTTTGTTCCCATCTTAATCACTTGTTTCTCGATATCTTGCCCTGGGCTCGGGTTTTTGCTTTTTTTCTTCTTCTTTTCGTTGACCATCTGCTTTTTCTCTGTATTCCCCTCGTTTTTTTGGTACATACTGTATTGCTGTCTTGGATATTCGTCCCATCTTTGTTCTTCTTCTTCTTCTTCTTCTTTTCTTTTCGGCTTTTGCGCGCCCGCCGTCCAGGTCTAGATGGGGACATCTCCCTGAAACGTCTTTCTCTTTTACCGACTCGGTGCCATTCGTTATCTCTTCACTCGTTTCTCTAGTTGACTTATAGCCTGAGCTGCCGTGGCGGTAATCAATCTTCTGGTTGCGCTTCCCGTTTGTTGCCACCATATATTGCTGTTGTGGTAGAATAACAGAAGACAGCAGGAGCGACACACGACTCTTGGATTTGCTCAGTGCGATCCGACCTCTCAAGCGCTCCTAGCTCGCTCCCCTCTGGCTCCCCTCTGCCGCACCGCCGTCCCGTACTTGATTGGAATTTGGATACATTGGTGGGAAAGAGGCTGGAAAATAACAGCCGCAGAAGACCCAAGGCACTGGCTATCTTCCTGCCCCCCAGGCCAACAGTTTCTTCACAGAGAAAGACCTAGACTGGAGAGAGCAACCGGACTAGTCTGCTGTCTTCCGCTTGGCTAATCTCGTTATCACCAAGTTCTGGCCTTTCTAACTCGCTAAAAAAGCCCCCCCCCTCCTCTTTAGTGTCCAACACCTCTCACTCTCACTCTCACTCCACACTCCCTTCTGTCGCAAGTCCAGGATACCTTTTTTCTAGCCCTGGGTTGACTGACTGTCACCACCCATACATTTCCGGCTCTGGTCCAGCATTTGCATTGCACCCATTGCTCATTCTTTCCCTTTTGTGTTGAGGGCTAGCCGAAAGTCTGGCTGCGACTACCATTTTGCATGGGGTCATGCCTTGTCTAGGTGTGTGACTTGGCTAAACTCAACAACACACGCATTTCCTTTTCTTGCCTTGGGCCTTCACAATGTACGTGCTCCCCCCCCCCCCTTCCTCTTCCTCTATATAGCCCTTATCTTTGTTGTCGTCTTGTTTTCTCGGCCTCATATCTGTCTCCAATCCCCTCGTCACCATATACAGTAGCCTGAATCTTGCCCAATGGCTTATCTCTACCCCCCCATGTCATTGTACTAACATGCGCGAGCAAGACTCAACTTGAAGCCGACCACGATCTTAATTGAGATCCATATCAATACCGCATCCTGCTGATCCCAGACTGCTGCAGCTCACACTGCTTTTGAAAATGCGCTACGCCGGATTGCTTAACTCATTATTTGAGCTTGAATTCTACAATTCCACTCGGTTTTGGGTATACTTTTTCTGGGCTATCTGGTAGGCCGCCTTTCCAACACCCGCGCCCTAGCTCATTATTCCAGGATGATATTCAAACAAACTAACACCAATCGTTCCATCACAGGCTTCACCGTTACGTGCGCCTTATCGTGCACTGTATCAGTCATTGGTGCTACAAATCCTACCCTTTGCCTGAGAAGCCCAAGTTGACTTCTCAAGATGTCACTGTCATAGTACCAACCATCCATACTGATTTCGAAGAGCTACGCCCTTCGTTGCAATCCATCCTCAACACTAACCCGGCAACACTTATGCTTGTAACAACCACACCCAAGCAAGCCGACCTCCTCAAGCTCGCCAGGTCATTCAACCACCCTGATGTGCAGGTGCTGGCAACGCCCATTGCCAACAAACGCCTGCAGGTATGCGAGGCTCTTCCGCAAGTCAAGACTGATATCATTGTGATGGCCGATGACGACGTTACGTGGCCCTACGAAACCCTCAGCTGGCTTCTAGCCCCGTTCGACCACGACGAAAGAATCGGCGGCGTTGGGACCTGTCAAAGAGTCCGCCGACTAGAGAGGGGCACATGGAGCGAAAGGTGCTGGAACTGGCTGGGTGCTGCCTACATCGAGCGTCGCAACTTTGAAATCTCCGCCACCCACAACATCGACGGCGGGACCTCCTGCATGTCTGGGCGGACCGGAGCCTACCGCAAAGAAATCCTCTCCAGCACCGACTTTCTCGAAGCTTTCAAGACTGAACGCTGGGGGAAATATACTCTCAACGCTGACGACGATAACTTTGTCACCCGCTGGCTAGTCAGCAACAGATGGAAAACGTGGATTCAGTATGAAGATGCCTGTCAGATTGAAACCACGCTTGAAAACAACCACAAGTTCCTGTTCCAATGCTCTAGATGGGCCCGCAGCAACTGGCGCAGCAACTGGACTAGCTTGACCCAGGAGCGTCATGTCATCACGTAAGTTAGCGTGCCTTTTGTCTTACCCTGTGGACTTTTCCCTTTATCGTTTCTTCTTGTTTTGCTTGCCTGTGGCAACTTTCTGGGTACATTGGGGTTTCTCCTGTTCTTGGACATGCACTCACCTGAATTGCTGTTATCTTTCCCCGCCGGCGTCTGTAGCTAGGTTCGCTTGGTTGTGCAATTTGTTGGGCCTTCTCTTTCTTCAAGCCACGCACACGCACTCCCTCATGGTCCGACCAAGCTTATGACTAAGAAGCCCCTCTTAATATGGCCGGTGCGCGAGTGCGGACACACTGACTGCAGTGCAACAAATGTGCCAAAGACCAACGAGTAGTCTCGGCTATTCAGAAACAACAAGCAACAAAGACGAAGCAAAGGATGAGCAACGCACAGAGACTATGCCCATTCCTCTGCGTACTTGACTAGCCCATTCGCTGGAGATGGCGTGGTTACATCTCGCAAAGACTTGGTCTTTGTTTTGATATGGACATCCACAGCCTTTTAGCCAGCGAGTAAAAGAAAAGAGCACGCTTCTGTTGGAAGGGCAGGTTAACGCTAACATTGTCAACTTTTCATATAGCCAGCAACCGTGGTGCACCTATGCTCTCCACATTGCTACGTTCACATCCTTGGCTTTTGTAGTTGACCCATTGCTGGTCTGGAGCTGCTGGCGTGCTACCCAGGATTGGGAGGACCGTCAAGACCGTCTGCTTGCAACATGGGCGTTGGCAATCTTCATGTTTGGCTTTACCAAAGTCGTCAAGCTTATTGGTTTGTTTCGTCGTGATTACAGCTCGGTCGTGTTTTTACCTCTCTCTATCGCCTTTGGCTATTTCCACGGACTCATCAAGCTATACGCTTTATTCACGTTGAAAATGGTACGTTGACAGTCGTCTTCTTGGATGTTTGCCGCCCCGTTTCTAGACTGACGCAATGCCACAGACTTCATGGGGAAGCCGTGCCGATGGTGACCAAAACGACGACGCCCGTCTGACAGCAAACCCGAGAAGAGCGCCTTTGCTACTCACTCCCGGTGGTACAACTCTTGCCCGCTGGCGTTCCGACTCTGAAAAGCCCAAAGACTTGTGTGAACGCAGCTCATCTGTTGCGTTGTTTGCGTCATGACAAGCGTATTAGCTCCATGGCAACATCTACGCTCAGCGCCGTTTATAACTCTTATCTCATCCTCGTCCCCTCCCTTCGCTTTATTCAGCAATGGTCCAATGAAGCCAAGCGCCCCCATGGCGACGAGAACGAACAACATACACAGCCCAGCCATAATCTTGCCGACACATTGCTCTGTTCCCGCCCCCCTCCTGACTCAACGCCTTTCACACCTCCGCCCGGTCTTGTATAGCAACGATTTCAGGGGGATGTCGCCATTAATTCATAAAACTCGGCATTCCGATTGTGTTCTCATCAGCTATATCCACACAAAACATAATTACGGGTTACAGGGGTCCGAATACCCGACATAAACGTACACGGATTATACTTGTTTTTTTCTTTCTTTTTCTTTTTTTGCTTGGCCAGCGGTGGCTTCGTGCTTTTAGACATTATGGGTCGGGATTTTGCTGTATTTTTCTGGTTTGTTTTTTGTCGATACTAGCTGTTCGGGATCCGGTATTCTTTCTCGTCTTTTAGTTTCCATACTTGCTCTTCTTCCTTTTCTTGGCTATTTTTCTCCCTTCTACCGGCTGCCTGCTGTCCTGTCTTTCCTGTTCTCTTTTTTTATTGCATTTGGGGTTTCTTTTTGTTTCTGGGAATTTCGGGATATACCATGTATTTACTACTACAAGGGGACGAGCATACATCGGACGGATTCTGGATCTTCCTCATAGCCGTAAAAGGCATGAGGTTTTGCATTTGCCTCATCATTTAGAAATCGAATAGCATCTTGCCCAATGTGGTACTTCTTCAAGGCCGATAGTATATGGTGAAATTGCTATTGCACGTACTGTTTTCAACACGATAACGAGACTTTGGCTTACGCCCAGGCCTATATTAGTGCAAACAAGGCTTCAAGCTCCGCCTGGAATAGTACATGGCATGATATTCCCCCAATACACGACAAGCCATTGATAGTAGCGTGATTTTCTGTCTCAAAACTCCAGTTTAGCCATCAGCTGGGATAGGCCATGCTCAAAAAGACACACGGCTCCATTCTCGTCAATATCAACTGACCAAGGCCTATGCTCCTTTGATATGGCCGACCGTGATCTGAGCAATATCCAGCTTCAGAGGGGGCAGGAGTAGATATGCTAAGCAGCTGAGCATGGATATTTCTTGGAAAATATCCATGTCGTGATAGGTTGGCCTGATTTGCAGCCGCGAGAGACTAAATAGAGCTGGGAATACCAATGGCTAAGAGCACCATTTGCGTGATAGCCCTGGCATAACCCTCACCGACGCTGCCGTCATGACGAAGACTACATGTATGCTTGCAATTTATAGTCTGGGGAACGAAGGAAAAGAGGCCAGGGAAGTGAAAAGGGCAAGAGGAAAAAGAGAAAAGAGAAAAGAAAAAGGGAGCATCGTGGATGGTTCATGTTGCATCAAAAGAAGAGGCGGGATAGATAGAGAGACATGCTTTGGAGTAGAGCTACAATGAAAGTGGAGCCGCTCAGCAAATACGCCGTGCAATACGCAAGAGGAGCTCCGTGGCTCCAATCAAACAAAGAGAAACCACACCTTTC
Source organism: Ceratocystis smalleyi (assembly GCA_003449175.1). Taxonomy (NCBI): domain Eukaryota; kingdom Fungi; phylum Ascomycota; class Sordariomycetes; order Microascales; family Ceratocystidaceae; genus Ceratocystis; species Ceratocystis smalleyi. The sequence continues at coordinate 14,062 of NETT01000335.1, forward strand.
GCTCCGCCTTAATGACCCTTTGCTCTCCTGCTTAGCTTACCTGCTAGCGTAGCTCATGCGCATATTCACGCTTCTATTCTCGTCTCGGGGGGCAGAAAACGGGAAAGAAAGAACGGGCAGCGTAATGGAATCCTTGCCATGTCGTACTCGTGCTAGAGCTTTGAAGAGAAGAGGGAAGAGGGAAGAGGGAGTAACATAACGAAGGAAGGAAGGGCTCGGCCCGTTCTGCTACGGCTATGTATGTAAGCCTTCTTTGCAGTAGGGGTGTACGCATATAGACATGCAAAACAGAGACTCTAGACTCTGAATTTCTGTTTTCGCCTTTCTATTTACCACCACACCCATTCCATGCTACAGCATGCATCCCACGCAGGCGTTCTGGCTCTTGTGTCGAAGGATTCTTGGGCTTTTTCTTATATGCGGAGTCCGTCCTGCGAGGATGCGAGGAAAGACGGAGTGGGGTTGAGACTTGTGGTGGGCGCGGGGCGATCTGTCCGGGGTGGATCCTAGCGAGCGGCCCTAGTGCTTGTTTACCTGCGCTGGTTTTCGCCTCTGAAGATCGGCTCGTTTAGGGGAGGAAAGAAAGGAAAAGTCGGGCTTCCTTACGGGCAAGCGACTGTTATCGCAATGAAAATAAAGAGTGCGGGTAGACTTGCTCTTCTAGCTTGTGAATCTAGCGACGCTTTCCCCCAAACGTTTCTCCAGTGGAGACATCTTGGCTTGAAAGATACCCAAGACAACCATCAAGATTGCTTAGTATAGACCATCGTCTGTCAATCTCAGGTCCATGTACAAAGAACCGTATTCGGATTCCAATTTAAGCTGCTATTTACCAGAATGTGCACCCCGGGCCTTGCCGCCGAGCCTGAATATAGTCATGTTACACAACAACAAGTGTCAGCAGGATGTGGGACCAAGAGTTGGAGTTGGGCAGTTGGTCCTTAGGGTTGTCAGCTATGGTGTTGCACAAACAAATCCATCAAGGCCATGAGAAAACCGAGCACCGAGCTCATGTGGATGCTATTAAACGCAAACCGAGCGGCAGACATGCTGTAATAGTCGGGGGGGAGTCGAATCTAAACAGACGTGCTCTGGGATACGTATACAAGCGGTTGGTTTTGTCGCGCAACGGACTTCGATTTCGATCGGTCTCGGCCGGGGAAAACGTTGAATATGCAGGCAACACCGGGCTTGGATACTTCCGGACCAATATATCTCTGCTGCTGTGTGATGTCCAGATAGAGCAGGCCAAGGCGATTTGGATCACTCCATTCGTAGGCCTTGGCCACAGCAGCCTGGCTTCCGACTGCCAATCCATCAATCAATCAAACCTGTGTATCTGAAGGATCGCCGGGACCTAATGCGATATGGGTGGAGGGGCTGGGGATGGGTGTCACTGTTACAGTTTGCTAAAAACAGATGTGCAGTACACCAAGTCGACACTAGACAGAAGCCTGCCATGCCAACTGGATCGTATGGTAACCATGCGAGAGCTAGAAAAACAAAGCGTCTGGCTAAGAGAGAAGGTGTAAGAGGGGCAAGATGGAAAGGATGCGTCCGGCGAATGCGCTTTTAGTAGTCCGCAAGATCCAATGATGCTTTGCGCGTTTGTGCCTTGTGGCTGGCTACTGCCGGTTAGCGTCATAGGGCTGAGACGGGACGCGCAGACTGTAAACACAGTTGGTGAAAGAAAGAGCAAGTATCACACATTGTTCAGCCTTGCAAGTATTGAACGTACGGGATGAGATACTTTGATTACACTCATATCGAGGCAATGGAGAGATGGAGGAAACCTTTAACAACGATATCCAAGATTCGTTGACTTGTGATGGTCAGCCATGCCAAGACAAAACACTTGTGTCACTCTCACGTTTTGAAAGGAGAAATAAATAGCAGCAGCAAAGGGGCTATTACTTACCGAGTTATGCAAGCGTAAAAGAGTGTGCAGGAAAGCTTGGCATATAGGTACATACACGACCTGCAAGTGAGAATATAGTGAGTGGCATTGTGCCAGGGAAACAATTCCCATGTACTTTTGCATGGCCCAGCCAAAAGTGGGCTCCACTAGTCTCGGCCCTCGTGTGCGCAGTACCCTGGGTTAGGGTCAGAATACCGCGGTTTTGCCGAGATCACTATATTAGAGCGGCAAAAGTGGGGGCTAGGCTCGTCAGCACTAACGGCTCAATACTGCCACTAAGACAACTAGGGACAGGGACAGTGGCAAAATGCTAAAGAGCCAAGGAGACATCGATTCTGTGCTGGGCGGGTTCTTTGCGAGTTTGGGCTGTCTTGTCTGACTGGCTCAGGGGGGAAGAGGCTCGAACTGAGCGCCAGTGTAAATATCAGGCAGATTACCAAAAACAACCAAGCACCAAGAGGAGAGGTACGTGCTCCTGCACCGTCAAATCAACAAACCCAGCAAAGACTTTGATTTCGATAGCAACGGGGGCTTTGGTTTGGCAACTGAACGAGAGATCAAACAAAGAATGAGAAATGGGAATGCAGCGGAACAGGCTGGCACCGCCTGCTGGCCTCTGCACGACCATTATAGACAGGACTGAGAACAGCTGGAATGTCAGTGTTTTTTAAGTATATGGCACATCACAAGACCTCACAGGCTTGAATCGACAATCAAGTAGCGCAATTTATTTTCACGTGGCCTACAAAACCGTGCAGAGACGTGGAAAGTTGGGTCACATCATGTCTACGACGGTCGGCGAAGAAAAGAGAAAAAAAGGACTGTCTGGGCTGGGCGCTAATTGGGGATAGCAAAGGAGCATAGAGCAGGAGACTAGTAGGGTTTGGCCATTTCACAGAGGATAATATTGCACTTGAGGAAGATGAAAATAGCCCGAAAAATGAGCATTCCAGCGGGATAGGAAGCTCTATACAAAGGTTGTCTGGAACAAAGCTGCCAGTCGCCACTGAGGCACAGGGTAGGAGGGAGCAGAGGGCTAAGCTGTTGATCGTCGGACATCAAACACCGGGTTTTCAAGCAGCAGTGCCGAGCTGGAAAGAAGAGTCTGCGACACGGATGGCAGGTGAAGGGTACAGGAGAAGGGGAGGGAGGAGGAAAGGAGTTCATGGCGGACTTCTTTTTTAGGGCCGCCAACTGTTTCGCTAGTACGCCATCCGTCACAGATCAACGCTTCAGATGGTGTTTCAGTGGGGCCAGAAGAAGGGAGGAGAGAGGAGGCCAAGGCCAAGACCGGCACAACGAAAGCAGCGGTGCACTGTAGGAAGTGCGATGGTTGGATACAGGAGCGAGAGTGGGTGTGGGTGTGTGTTAGGATGCGAAGTTGTACATTTTTTTTTTTTTTTTTTGGCATACTTGCTGTGTGGAATCAGATCAGGACTGTGCAAGAATTAGGAGGTGAAGCTTAAATCGAGTTCAAGGTTAAAGGTTGTATGCCGCTCTCAAGCCAAGCCAAGGCTGATTCTTTACCCTTAGCAGGCACAGCATGAACGGGGGGCTTTTGCGTTGGCTTGAAGGCGCAATAAATGGGTGGTCTCTAAAAGGTGACCCATTCCCACCGGGCCATTCCTCCCTTTTGGCCCTTTTCTCTTGCTCTGGTTTTAAGCTGAAAAAAAAAAGGTGCAATTGCAGGTGCAAATGCAGCGCAGTGCAGTGCAATTGCAGTTTTAGTGGTTGCTTATTTCCTTTTTCTTTCTCCCTCTCTTTGTTGCTGGGCTGGAAGAAGCGAGCGCACTTGCCATTTGGCCCCTGTTGGCAACCGCGTGCCTTCTATTTTTTTTGCCCTCTTTTTCTTGCTCTTTTTTTTTTTTTTTTATTTTTTTTTTTATTGGATGCTGGCTTCCATCAACTTTGTTGCAACGACTACTTTCGCCCGTATTCCCTTCCTGGCGCTCCTTCTACTTTATCCGCCCGACCGCCCGACTCCTGCTCCATATTTCTTTCGCTCTTCTCGCGGCGTCCTTGATTTTGATTTTGATCTTGGCTTCGCTCTTGGTGTTCTCATGATACTTGCTTCGACAGCACGTACACTGCGAGCACAACTATTGCCAGCCAACCCTTTATTATCCCCCTGTTTGTTTTTATTAGCCAGGCTCCTCACTCCACCATCTTTGCTCTTATTAAGACATCCTTTGCGGCTATAGCCTGAACCTTCCTGTACACCCTCCTTGCTTTGCAAATTCGACTCGTATTTCTCCGAACCACATAAACCCTCGCTCGGCATACGTTGCATTGCCTTCTCTATTTACTGAAACGACTCGCCTGGCTCTGTTTACCACCCGTCGACTTTCTTTCTCCCTGGCAAAAGAACTAGCTCTTGACTCCAACACACCAACTTTTATCATCCCTCTTTGTCCGTCCGCGTCAAAGGTAATACCTCCGTATCCAATCTTCGCGACTTTGCCGACGCTTTGCTCCTCTCCTTTTTGCCATCTTTTTGATATTCACGAGGGCCTCTCCACCTCATACGGCCCAAAGACACCCGTCTCTCACCACAACTACAATCACGTGTCTAGCGACTCCGTGTGGAGTCGACCCTGCCCTCGTCGTGGAGACACGACTTAACACCCACCGAGACCAGCTCGGTGGTGACGACTTCAACCAGTACGGCCATTCTCAGAACCAACCAGACAGTCCCGCCCAGAGCACTCAGAGCAACAAGTTCCCTCCAGTTTCCAAGGGCGACAAAAGCCCCTTCTCAGATAAGCACGATACGATGGCTGCACCCTATCACGATCGCGATTACGACATGCAGGCTTTCAACGACGTCCCAGCCCACCATGGTGAGGCTACAAGCAAAGGAATACCCTCGTCTCGGTCGAATGGCATGACTACCCACTTTGCTGCCACTTGGTGGCCGCGCTTCTTTTTCGGTGTTGTCTCTATGCAAGCCGTGGTATGTCTTGTCATTGAATCGTAAGTACACAACAACACGAAATGCAATACACGCTGGAACCTACTTTGGCTGATTTTTATCCTTTTGCAGATACGTTTTCTACAAGTTCCAAGATAGCATCGGTGATGAGCCTGATTCCAACGCTGCTGCCGTTGTGCAACGAAAAACAATCCCAACATTCCTTGCCCTCTTCATTTTCGGATTCCTTTACGAGATGGTCCTTGTCTGGGATGCACTGCGCTTGAAGAACACCATTCAGGTCATTGGTCTTTGCTTTGCCAACATGGCCATGATGGTGTACACTGCTATCCAAGTTGACCAGATCCATGATGCTTTGCGTGTCATCTCAGGTGTCCTTGACAGCACTCAGAAGGGCATTTATGGAAACGACTCTCAAGAGTCCGACTCCATGTTCCCCAATGTCCTCAAAGACGAACTGCCAGCGTCTCACTACTGGGCTGATATTTCGGGCTACCTGATCGCCATGCCGTGCTTTTGCGCCGTGACGACATTGTGTATGATATTTGCCGCGTGGAAACTTTATCAGGAGTTTGCATGGGACATCCTGAAGTATATTGGCGCCGATTACCGCATGAAGAAGCGCTTCCTTCACTACCAGGTAGGTACATTGTTGTTGGACAAAACTTGTGTGTCAGCACTAACAAGCTTGCCTGCAGGTTTACATCGCCCTCCTCAAGTTCGATTTCTTCTTCTTCCTTGGCTTCATGATCCAGTTCCTCGTCGTCGTTACCAACCACGGCGATCCTGAATTTGGTCTTACCATTGCCATCATCCCCGTCACAGTTGCTATTCTTCTCGGTGCTAGCTTTGCCACTCGCCGCGAGATCAAGTCACTGATGACCATCACAATGATGCTTTACTTTGTAGCCCTGGCTTACTTTGTCTTCAAGCTTGTGCGAATCTATCAGCCCACCTACCGCAAGGACTACTACCCCGTCAAGAAGTCGCTGACGGCATTTGCTGTGATTACCATTGCCCTGCTGCTTGTCACTATTGCCAACGGCTACATGTGCATGCGCAGCTTTGGCAAGGGCCTGAAGGCTCATCTGCAGTCTGCCAAGGCCGATGCGGAAAAGGTCGAGAACAACAACTCTATCCACATGGTTGACATCAAGCCCATGCCGGTGTCGCGCATGACTATTGACTAAATCGACATCGGATTGTCAGGGATAACCAAAAAAAAAAAAACAACACTAGATTCACTACATTTTTCTGTTTATGCTCATTTCATGTCTCCCCCTCCCCCAAAGAATTTGCACCCGTCCATTGCCGGCATTTCCTCGTTTTCTTGAGCTCGTATAATGCCATGCTTGCTTTTCGTCTGTTGGCCAGTGTCATTTTCTTGTCTTCTCTTTTGCCATTTTTCTTTTCATTCGGTTCACTTGTTGCTTTGCGGATGTTGTTGGTCATCCATGTTTTTTATACCCAAATCTATTCACTTGTCTTTCTTTCTACATTGTTGTTACCTGCTATGTATGAGGCCGTGCCCATCCGTTAGTTCATTCTCATTTCGTCATATGCCCTGTGCTTGATGTCGTTTGCTTGGAGATACTTGATAAAATTTACTCCTTTTGTTTTTTACAGTCCTTTGTTTGACCTTGGCATGATCAGTAACACGCAAGGAAGGGTCTTGTCTGAGCACAAAGCTCACACTGCTTCTCGAAGTGCACCTTGTCTGACGCGCGTAACTATAGGTGACTGGGTAGTAAACCCCATGTAAATTGCTGTGCTGTTATTAAGTAGCGTTATCTAGATTGAGCTCAACAGAACGAGAGCTGGCCAGTGACCATCCTCCTCCCTTGTAGGGTCTGGTAGCGGGGGAAAAGAAAATAGGAAACACGCGATGAACGCCAACGAGCAAAACAGGACAAGCCCAAAACAGATATGGTGGCCATAGCAAGAGTACTGCCCTTTGCGCACCTGGACAGGCCGGGAGGGAGTATATATGTGTACACACACGTACATGGGCAAAGACAAATGCGCCGGAAATCAAAGCAGGCCAGAGTGCGCATAGGCGGCTCTCATAGAAACAGAAGAATACAAAGAAACGAGCGCCTAGAAGCAAATCTCAAGCGTAGCGTCCGCACCGACTTCCATAGGACAATAAGGGCATTTGAGCCTTGAGATTCGGGCTTTTATGCGCATAAAAGCTTCTTTGCATATTACATGGCCGCATGGAAGTAGGATAGGCGGGTTCTTAGCTGTGGTCTGTTCCTTCAAGACAGGACAGACAAAGATTGGATGGAAGATCATGGAGCGTGGAAGAGGGGTTTCAAAGGGCAATTCACTTGTCGTTGACCACTCGGTCTTTTGAGATTGGATCTTGGAGAACTTGAGCACCTGAGGCAGGGACATAGAACCAGCAGTGGTGGCCATGTACAGCGGGGACTCGGTAGAGAGGCCGAGGAGCGAACAGAACATGCGGGTGAATGCGATCGAAACGTCATCGAACGCCGTCTTCATGTCGAACAAGTGGTGGTAGGGGGACTCTTCAATGTTGCTCGAGAAAGCCAGTGCTGCGGCCAGTTGCTCGATTGAAGCGGCGTTACGGTTTTTGAACCGCGGGAATATGCGGTTGCTGTATTTGAGGGCGCCAATGAGGCCGTTGTTATCATCGTCGGGCAGTCCATTGACAGATGGGCCTTTGCACAGCCATATGTAATGCAGTCGGACAAGGTCAAACTCCAAGGTGCTTTGTCGTTGCTCGAGGCTTGCGTGGTTACACCTGGCCCATTCCATGGCTGACTCTAAGTTATACTTTTTCATGTCCGTTAGGATATGGTACATTTTCTGGAAGTGAGACTGAAGGTGATCGGGGTTCATTGTAGCAATACAACCGCTAGCTTCTTGAAGAAATGTTGAGACGGCTGGGAACTGGCCTTCTCGCAGCAGGTGCATGGCTATTGCTCTGTTCACAAGTTCAGGTCGGTGGGGGAGAGGAGGGAAATCGACTGGCAATGGCCGGGCAGGGAATGCCTAAGGAGCGATTGGGCGTGTGTTAGCTGGAGAGATTCAGAAGTTTGGAGATGGAGATAGGATGCAACGACCGACTTTATCAATAGCCTTGCCCATATTCTTTTGCGCTTTCGAGACATCTTTGAGCGAGGAGGTCATGCTGTCGAATGAGTTTTTGAGGGGGTTCTGGAGTTTGGTCAGAGAGAGGGCACCGCCGTCCTGAGCCGCTGGTGGGCGAAGGGTTGGGTCTTGATTAGCATTGCGACAAAGAGAGGACGACAGAGGGTGATGGTGATAGTTACATGTTGCTACCTGCTCACGAGTTTCCTTGAGCAAGGCCAATAGTTTGTCGGCATCTCTGACAGTGGCTCGAAGTGGCGCGCGTCTCATCTTCTTGGTCTCGGCCAACAAAAGAGTTGTTGGCTGAGGGCTGTGGGATGACATGATAGGAGAGGGTGAGGAGATTGCGTGGGTGAAGCTCGACTTGTACGCCGGGGGATAAGAAATACGAAAATAATAAGGCTGATGGAATGGAAGAGGGCCGGTCTCTGTGGCTCTAAAGCTGCACAGGTGTGTCTAAGAAGTGATAATTGGCGATGAATGGGTGGTATACGGTGATGGGAAGGGGAGGTTTGAGAAGAAGGTCTGAGGGAACGATGATAGTATGGGTTATTATCTAATATCAGCCTGCAGCTATTCGCACTATGCGATGTGTAGTGTCTGCTGCTTATAGATACAGTGCGTGCCTGGCTGCCGCACAAACCGTACTGTATTGACAGCGTTGGAGACATTCTTGACCCACCCACGTGATCTATCTCAGCATGCTTTCAGCTCATCGTATCCTAAGTGAAGACAATCAGATCAGCACGTACGTTAGCTTCTACAGAATGCCATCGCCATCGCCGAAATAACACGTACTACTAAGGCGCTTTCGTCATTTCTAGCTCCAACTGCTCGACCACAGGAAGAAGGAGAGAAAAAAAAAAGAAAAAAGGAACAAAATAGTGCCACCAATTTGCGTCTGTTACAGAGCTGTGAGCTCCTACTAAAGCTTAGATCACCCTTGTTCTGCCCTTCTACTCCACTAATGAGCTACTAAGGCCTACTACGGTTGTGCCTGTCCCACAGCCAAGCGACAATAATGTTTACGCTCCCTGGTCTGTCGCTTGGACGATCTGACGATTATTTACGTGCGCCATCATTTCAACCTGCAAGCAATGAGAACCTTCACAGCCACCATCTCCATCTTCACCTTCCACACAAACGGCACGAATTGCGGGCATCACATACACCACACACTCAGCCACACGAATCTTTGACCTCCCCGCCTTCGCCATCGATAGAAGAACTAGGGGACATGGCTCAAAGGGCAACAGAGGCAGCCTCAGTACCACAGAAACGTCTAGCAATCCCCGATCCTGTCGCTCTTAGGTGCGCCTCACCCTGTCTCTGGGCCCCATTGTCGCCTTTGTAATTGGCCACATTTCACTATCTAACACGGACGTCGCATCTCTAGATATCTCGGTGAAGATCCCCTGGTTCATGTCGTTGAATCCCGCACCACTCTCGAAGGCTACGAACTATATCTTGTTGAGCAATGGGCCTGCTCGCGAAAATCCGCATCCACGGTGATAGCCTCATACACTGGCGATGCTAAAAGCACAATAGTCGTGGGCGTCATCAGTGTGCCCGAAGACCAGACCTCCTGGTCGCTTCGCCTCAAAATGTTTTTCCGAGAAGTCCAGCAACATCATGCGCGACCACGAGATACCCCGTTAGGCGACCTCATAACCACGAATCTCAGTAGCTTCCCCTCGGCCCTCACCACCATCCTCGTGCCCAACGGCGACATCAAATCCTACCAGAATATGTTTATTGTCAATGAAAACCTCAAACGCCTGGGCTGCTCCGGGAGAGCTGGCTTGACCCTTGATGAACCGGCGCCGGCGGCTCAAGCAAAGTTCTGCTCCATGTACCGGGTCCACGAGCAGATAAACTTTTTAGAGGCGGCGATAGAGCTTGTGCGACTATGTCAAATGGCCCTCATAGCCTTCGGCCAACTAAATACCATATTCAGCGACGGACTGCTCTGCGACGTCACTGAGGCTGCCATCAGCAACTGGTGGACCGACATAGGGGTCGAGTACTACAACATGGAACCATCTGATGGCATCCTCGGGCCCATGACAGTCTCGGCATTGCTAGGGCTGCTCATGGGCGCGCGTAATCGCTTGAATTCCTACGGTGCTGCTGTGTCGAAAGATGCTTTTGAAATCGAGAGCACAATGCGCGGCGTATCGCACTTCCAGAAATATCAAAAAATGGAAAGGACCGGCGTCCTGGACCGCGAGACTCTGTTGAAGCTGCAGAGCGCTACTGCTAAGGCGGCTGCCAACGAGGGTTGGGCTGTGCAACGTGCAGTCAAGTCTACGGTTGCCGAAATTGGCGGCAAACGCGGTGAACTAGTCATGGGGATAGTTAGTGGCCGCGACAAGGGAGGTATAAGTGAGGTTGAGACACTCGACATTGAAAAGTTCGTTGCGTATGCATATGGGGAGCTGCCCAAGTGGCTGTGGCAGGGAAAACCCCGCCGTTCCACGACTGAGAGTAGCCATGAAAAGCATACTGAAATCGGCAGTGCCCTGATGGCAGCAAAGGAGCAACAGGAGATTATAAGCATGGCCACCCAGCGAGCTTCGTCCATTCCAGTTAGTGAGTATGCCGACAGCAATAATGGGAAAGAAGATCTCTATGGAGTCACCCCGCAAAGTGCAATGCCAGGCACATTCCTTACTTCGACCATATCTCAGGACAGCCATATTGATAAGGGCGAAAAGAAGACGCGGTTTAAATCTGTCACGGAGCGCATGAGTGATGCTCGGTCGGGGCTGGGGAGGATCAAGGATGCCGTTGGAGGATCAAGGAGGGTGGCCAAGTCCGGAAGAGACGACGGCAGCGATGTACCGTCTAGTCCCATGGCCTGCTATGCCCCCGGGACTAGTGGCCCAGTTAAAACCTTGGCCTGGAACAGGACGCCGGAGACCTATACCGCTCATGCACACCGGGAAAAGGTCCTGGAGCGGATGGCAAGCCACATGCCTATTCATATTGGCGCCGAAGCTGGTCCAGACAAGGCGTTGGGCACCAGATATTCAGAAAGCTTACCGGGCGATAGCGGCGATGCAAAGGACTCTAAGCACCCGCTGTTTACCGCAGCGCCGCTGACGGGCACAAGTGACGCCCGAGACCACTGGCTCGCTGAAGATGAGCCAGTAAACCTATGCATGCGGCGTTTACAGCGCCGCTATAGTTTTCACACCACCCAAGAGCGACCGGCATACAACGACGCACGATGGTCTCGCCGTGCATCATTTTCTGATGCCGTGGATGCAGTTCTCCGCTGGGAAGAGATTGTGCCAATGCTTGATGTTTCCCATACATCAACGCAGGCCTTTTCGCTCTTTGAGCTCGCAAGAGTCTTTTGCAGCGATGCGCAGAAGATTGAATATGATCTAAAGCCCTGGGCACAGCGGCAGTTTGCCGCCCTAGGGAACATAGAAAAACGGTTTATCCGTGAGAATGAGGAAATCATAGTTCTTCACAATCGCGTTTCGGATGGCTACGACAACATGGCACTGTCGTCTGGCGAGATCATGGCCAAGCAGCGTACCGCGTTCGCCGAAGAAATCAAGGAGATAGAAGCATTGTTTGCACGTTTGGATTATGAAATCCAGGGGTTGACAGGTAAGGTAGCTGACGTGGAGGAGGGCGTCGAAGTCTTTGAGCGCCAAGTAAGTCGCCTGGAGGAGAAGGCAGAGGAACTACGAATACAGTTAGAAACCGAGAGCTGGATTCATTGGCTGGTGCGGACGGTCACAGGTATAGGGACCGGACCAAACATTCTTCAGGCCGTTGACCAGAAGACAAAATAATGCAGCCAGCTACATGGTTGGCTATGCCGCACCGTTTCGCAGTGTCTTTATTCACCCACGACGCAAATTCTGGGCCTTGCTTTGATCCACTACCCGTGCGTTTTGCTTCAAAGCCTGACATGCACATGGTCATTCGCGGCATGCATATATAAAAATTTAGTCTAATGTTACAAAGAGGTTCCGTTCCAGACCCAAAGCACCTGGCTTTCTCTAAAGTACAAGCCGCAGGCGCCATGAGACGCCTTAAATTTTGTGTAGCAAAAGCGAAAAGAAAAGAAAAGAAAGCCATGCGTCCATAGCGTTGTTGGAGCTGCGTTTCGTGCGTGGTGGCCTTTTACAGACCGGCTGAGCAGAGAACCATGCATGGGCTGTCCATCGTTCATTATGTTTGCGAGCACGTCTGTGCATGGGGACGTCGTAAGGGGATGATTGATTCCAGTCCTAAATTACATGCCAGGAAGTCCTCGGGCAGAAGCCTCCTGCTGCTTCTGCTGCATAACCTCAGATGATTTCATGTAGGTCTCGAAGAACTTGGAGACGCAGCGGTCTAGGCAAGTGGATTCGGACTTGGCCAGAGTGTCTTCGCGGAATTCCTGGTCCAGGCACTTCATTTGGCAGGTGCGAGTAACTCTAGAGGGAGAGAGAGAGAGACAGTCAGCTGTGTTCTAGCAACAAAGTGTGGGCGATTGTACCGACTTACCTCTCCAGGATGTTGATGTGCAGGCGAAACTCCGACTCAACCATGGCAATCTTTTCAGCCGAAGAGGGCTGGCGCTGACCAAAACCGAACATGTTCATTTTCCGACTGAATGATTTGAGGCAAAAAGGCGGGATAGACGAGGAATATAAGGGTCTGATCAGGGGCTTTAGGTACAAGTGAGTGAGTGGTTGTGAGGCTGAGGTTGCGCAAGGCTCCAAGTTAAAGTAGGTATGGAGCTGTAGCAATGATGTCGTTAGTGGGAAACTTTTTTTTTCCATGCAAATGAGCACGTGACTTTATGTATTTTCTGGGGTTTGGCGTAAGCACTGGTCGTACCCGAGTAGAACGTGCGACTCACCTTGCTTGGGTGAGCCATGAAACGGCATCTGAATACTCGCTCTCACGCGCTGCGAAGTATGGCTAGCACAACAAAGCCCGCTACAACTTGCGATATGTGACATAAATCAAGTAGAACACATGGTCCGGCTCGGGCACCTGCTGTCCCGGCAGAAAAGTGGAACTGTCCCGGAGTGTCTTCTGCTGCCGGGGGGGGGG
>NETT01000336.1:0-17396 GCA_003449175.1 Ceratocystis smalleyi
GGGCGGGCTTGGGAGTAGAGCCGGGTCCAATAATTCTCCACCACTTTTCTTCTTCCTTTCCCATGGCACCTTATCTCTGAGACTTTACACGCCTTGGTTTCTTTTCACGGAAACAGGATGCAAGGGGCCTTTGATTTCGAGTGCCGAGCGCTCGTTTCCTGGTGAGCCGGGAAGGAAGGAGAGCAAGAGGTTTTGGAGGAATCCAGAAAGGAAGAATTAGGGCAGGGGAATACTGATAGACTGGATTTGCACCATTGGACATGGATGTAAGTTGCCTGCTTGGCTCTGGCTTCTGCTTTTTTTCTTTTTCTTTTTCTGGTTGGTCTCTTTTCTTTCAGCCGGTTGGCTGAACAGAGGAGCGAGCCACAGATAAGGACCACAAAAAAGCACAATGCCAATATTGGGGAGGAAGGCAAAGGCAAGGAAAAAGACCAGCCGGGTACGAGGCTTGGAGAAAGGGACGAGACGGGGGCTCCACACGGGAACGAGCACTGACAGGCGGTGAAGCCGGGCCAAAAGATAAGGAACCAATGCTAAGGAGACCATGATGATGGTGTTTCTGGCGATGACGATAACAACAATTATGAATGACACTGTGCAACGAAAACAGGGGCCCTCAAGAGTCTTTCGACGCTTGCACCGAGAAACAAAGGCCTCCCCGAGCTGTGACTTTCCGGCAACAAAGGCATCCTTGAAAAGTCTATAAACACCATTTGGTGAAGCCGGAGTTTTATGGGAGACGCCCGTCGGGTGCAATGTCCGATTGATGAGGGAGGGATGGGAAATGTAAGGGTGTAACATGATAACAAAGGCAAGAGAGAAACAGGCGTAATGGTATGATGAAGATTGCCGTGGTGTACAGGCCGAATCTTCCTTGAGACAAGACTTGAACAACAGGCGGTTTTTATCATGATGAAGATAGAGGGCAGGAACAGCCAAAGAGACTGGGGGACAAAGAGACAAAAAAGGACAGAGACGCTGACATACCTTTGGAGGGTGAAAAAAAAAAAGGATAAAAAGGGTGTTGGATATGGGGCTGGAATAGAGAAGTGGGAGAGAGTCAAAGAAAGGCAACAGGCGTAAGACAGATCTTTGAAAACAAATATATGGGAGAGGTTGAACAGAGCATATAAGTCTGATCAAAAGTGTTGTGGCAATGAAAAAGAGAAGGGAGATGGCAACGATGATGAAGGAGAAAAGGAAGGCAGCGAGAGGCAATAAACCGCAAGGGGACTCTGGCCTTTTGTAGTAGTTCTGGACTTGGCCAGTCAACGATGTTCACTTCACGAAGCTTAGCATCAGAAGAACATTAATGTATTGGCACGCAATGACTTGGAACAACGCTTTCACGAGAAAATGCAAGGAAAATAAAGAGACTCCAAGAAAAAAGAAAAACAATATTATTTTATCGATGAGTTTATCAGTTGAGGGGAAAAAAAAGAAAGAAAAAGACAGGGGAGGCGGGTACATGGTAGACATGCATTGGTATCGTTGTACCTTTTGCTTGTTTGGTTGGTGACTTGGTAGCAAAAGAGTGCACTATACTATCCGGTACTGTGTACGTAGATACAGAGTCGGGAAAAAAAGTATCTATCCAGAGCTGAATATGTAACTTGGAACAGCAGATGCAAGCCTTGATGCATTCATACCGGATCGAAGTTACATTTGTACTGTTCCTGTGGAATATCAACAGCTAGCTCAGCACCGATGGACATTCATTCACTCGACGGCGTCTACTTTGCGAGTTATTCGCCTGTGGAATGTAACAGATGGAGGAAAACAAAGAAATGCGAAAGAAGTAGGCGGAGGGTGGATGGGCCGGGCTTTCTTTCTTAGGTAGACCAAAAACAAACAACACCTCTACAAGCTGTCCAGCCGCCCACCGTGCAACTGGGGGTACCTCGGCCGCCCACTAAACCACTATGCAGGACCGAGGTACCTGTTTAACACCGTGCGAGGGGGCGCTGGAGACCGGCACATCCCATGCTAGTTGGCACTGTGCAGACTCGAACCTGCACTTTGTTGGATGTCGCGACATTTTATTGATTTAATGGACTATTAAATTTTTGCTCTTTATCTATATTCCATTCTTTTTTTGGAGGGGGCTATATTTTTTTCTCATGGCTCCTCTCGTGTTTTGGGGAGGATGTGTTCTCGAACGGCCTTTGTTGAGCCGCCATGTCCCTGATTGTCTTTTGCCTGAACCGTTAATTTATAGGAGAGAGAGAGATACACTGGGTAGATGCCAACTATCGATTCTGCCGCAATGGAAAGCCCACCGCAAGCTCACAGACCCAGCCCACTTTGATACCGCCAATCCAGCCAGCCAGCGGCTTGTATGAGTGCTTTCGAGCTTGGAGGCCGAAACATGTACTGAGTAGGTACCTGGCTTAAAGTGGTTCCGCGCCCGTGATCAAATGTACTCACAGAGTAGTTCCGCACGGCAAGCCCAGCAGCAGCCAGTGAAAGGCCCCATTGAAAGGCAGGATAATATACTGAAAAATTTCGTGCTGCGGGCGCTGTATGACGGTATGCCTGTGATTGGGATTTGTCTGGCATCCTTGCTTATTGCTGCCATTTCTGTCTGCTCGCCTATTTGATGATGAATTAATTTTTGTTTTATCTTGTGCGTACATCTTCACCGCTGCAGCGCACAGCAAACCAGCCGGGCCAGCTCATCTTGTTACAGGATTTTCGAGCTTCCAGTTGCATACAGACTGAGAGAAAACCGGGAAATTAGGAGGCCAGACGCCTATGGGGGCTTCTATAGACGCCTGTAATTTGGTGGCACTCTCCCTGTAATTGGGGAGAATGGGGGCCTACATGCGTCACGAGGACAGACGGGCTGTGTTGAGAAACCTTCCACGGGAGTTCCGGATGATGTTCGGGTAAATTGATAAGACCGGATTCTTATCGGAAAAAAGGGGCTGATAAATATGAAAAGAGGAGTAGCCACATTTTCATCGTGTTGGAAGATTTTAATCCAAGGACCAATTTTAACAGGCTGGCCTCGTGAGGTCATTAGGACTGTTCAGCCACAAGCCAAGGTGGTTTCATATGGTAATAGAAACCTGCTTGCTCTCCAAGACGGAGGGATGACAGTTGTTGTTGTGCTTGTCGACTCCTTTATTTGCGCATCTTTGGGGTCGGGCTTTTTTCTGGGTTTTGTTTTTGTTTTTATTTTTATTTTCACTTGATATTTGTTTGATGGCCAGGCTGGAAGAAGCCGGGGCCAGCCATTGCCCCCTCCCAGCAACAGTAGCGACAAAGCCTTTCGGCCCCAGAAAATGCCAAAATAAATTTGCAGATAGTGCTACGTACATAGTAGATGGGGGGAGGGGCTTTGACAGACGAGCGTGATAGAGAACTGCAAGGAAAAAATTGCTTCGGCTAGATCTGGTCTATGCGTTGACCCGTTCGCTCACTTCAGCATAGAGATAACGAGCACAGAAGAAAGTCGAGGTAGTGCGCGTCGATACAGGGCTGCGTAGGTACATGGCACTCAGACATACGCAGAAATACATGGGACACCATAGACTCGCACATACAGACGGACGTACAGGCATGTACACCGCCGGCCTGGCTACAAAGGGCCGGGCTGACTGGGTATGATGAAACATGCATACTACACGCTGCTAAGCCCGCAAACTCTGTCTGGGCGGTCCACTGCTTATCTCTGGCGTTTCTGGTTGTTTTATACATGCTGTCACATCTGAGATACAGCTCATGGTCCCCTGCTGATTTTCGGTGTTGAGGTTTGCTATTTTTTCCATAGTCAAAAAAATTTTCCCCGGAATTTGCGGCCGCTCAAACAGCCGCGCTGGTCCTGCTGACGGTATTCAAAAGCGCCAAGTCGGGCCAGGAAAGCAGGCAAAGAAAAGAAGAAGGACCATCTATCGTCGCCAGCGTCTCGCCCTCGCCCTCGCCCGCGTTGCTCTTTGTTCTAATGTCGCGCTTTCTCCGGCTCGGTCGGGTGTGGGTTCTGCTGCCATTTTCTGAGACTGGCCGCCCATGGAACAAAGGCCAAGGCCTTCGAGAACATTGGCAAGCGCTGCTGGCGACTGGGCTACAAACCCTTGCCAACACAAGTGGGGCAATTCTTTTTTTGTTTTGTGTCCGTCGTTCCATGATTGCAATTTTTTCAGCCTGCGCTCTATTTTATTTTTTCTATTTTCCATTTTCCATTTTCCATGCTCTGTGCTTGATTCTCTGTTGTCTATCTTCCATTCCCATTCCCCTTCTTCTCTCCACACATATCCCTCTCCTATTCCGTGTCCATATCCCCTTCAGTTCTTTGCCAATCTTTCCGCCTCCCGAGGAAACAGAGGCGACAAGAGATAGCCAGCCCTGTATGTCGCTCGCGTAGCGTCAAGCTATACAGTCATCAGCGGACTCCTCTGCCCGTGTTGTAAGCTTTGTCTATATTCTTGCGACTCTTTTAGTCCGGGCGCCTTTTGCCGTGCATTCCATGGCTTTGTAAAGCTTTTGTCAAGTATTCTCGCCCGCCCACAACAGAGCCGTGTCAATGGACGTCCTTTTCCTGCCCCTGCATTATGTATGTACCATGTAACAAGTCGAAGACCCAGCCCCAGCGTATTTCAGCTTGACTGTACACAAGCCCTGGTTTCCTTCTGGCTACTACTTGCCCAGCACGCTGTTGCTGCCGTCTGCAAAACATCGCCTTGACGACTGCTGCTTCTCTGGCTCGCAGTCGAGTCTGGAATACAGGGCTGAGAGGAGAGGTCTTTCTCTTGTGTCTGGTCCTTTTGTGCTGGGCCACCACGAACCGGGCCGGGCGCTTACATCCTAGGGTTAGAGCAACTGGCCTGCTCTGGTTAGCTACGGTGGGTCAGACAGGGGCTTGCTCACTTCACTTGGAGAAGCTCGAAATTGATGTTAGTCACAGAAAATCACGATGCTTGGTCTCGTGACGTGATTGCATTTCCTTCTCTTGTTTAGTCTTGTTTCGCGAGCCTTCTTCTATCCCTCTACATGGCTGCCTTCTTCGTCTCCAATCGACATCTGTCATTATGGGGCAAAAGTCCTTGACGCTGCATATTTAACGTAATGGATGTAATGCGGACCCCTTCCCTGGCCTCGTTTTGGGCTGGACTCCGAACAGCTAACCCAACAATAGTAACAATGTTTTCCTCCTAAAAACCTTGATTTTTCCCCAGAATTCTCGCTCGGCCGGCCAGTCTGCTAGCTGGAAACTCGGACTTGGGGCTTGTTTAGCTCCTTTTGCTTTGCCTTGTCGTTTCCACCGCCTCTCGCCGTCCATGCCCCCCCGCACTGATTTGGCCGCATGACAACAGGCTGGTGACGAGAAATCGAGTTTTCATTACCTCCGAATTACTTGATCGTGCAGTAGCGGGAACGGCGGAATGGTCGCACACACATAAGAGCACGTTGGAACTTGGCGTGGGCCCGTCTTGAAGGAATCACCCAGCGTGCTGGAGAGAGTGCCGGGTCAGCTTAACACCACACTGATCACTGATCTGGTTTCCTGTTATTCGCTTCTTAGCTTTGGTGTGGGGTAAAAGTACGTGTGTGCGTGTCTAGGCTCGGCTGTTCTAGATGGGAACCTGACCTGCCAGTATTGGTCAACGTTGGACGCTGCCATGTTTTTTTTTTTCTTTTCTTTTTTCTTCTTTGTCGCCCCTCAGTTGACTTGCTACGAAAGCTGGCTCTGCTGCTATTTTCTTCATGCATGCAGTCTATCGAGTTGGAGATTCTCTTCTCGCTATCCAAGCAGCAGTCAGTGCCCAGCCCCAACATGTCTCAACCCTAGACCAGTCTAGCCTGGCAAACATACTGTGGCTTCCTTGCTAAGCAAGGCCTCGTCTAGACTATCTCGACTGCCACACTAAGGTGCCCCTTTTTCCCTTTCCACCCTCGACTTTCCTCTCTTTGCTCCTTTGAATCACGGGACCTCTATGCTATTCTTGTCTTTTGTCCCTAGTAGCGCTCAAGTCCCTTGTCAAGCACACAAAAGAACATCACGAGACCCCGTTTTCCTTGCTGCATAGTTCTCCCTGTTCTCATGGAGGCTTCTGGCTACCATTACGTACAAACACAGCCACGGGATCACCCCGACCCCGGGGCTTGACTAATACCGTGACATGGTAGTGCCTCGTGTGCTGGGTCGAGGCGGGTGTTGGTGCTGGCATTGGTCGCTGGATGTTGATCCGGGTTGGAGAATGCTGCCAACAACAAGCCACGATACTGGCATAGTTGTGTGTGTGTGTGTGTGTGTGTGTGTGTGTGTGCATACAATGCCCCAGCATGTAAGAACTTGCGGTGGCTCGCTTGGAGTCAAATCCCTGAACTTTGGCCATCAAACCAGCTTTCCAGCAACCTCCCCCAACTTCCAACCACCAAGCAGGTGCTCAAAGACGCTGCTTTGCTGTCCTAATATTTCTCCTTTGGGCTTGGGGATTCTTGTATGAGCTTTGTAGTACATGCGTATCTCCACTTAAGAGGGGGAAGGCAGGGGATGAGGAGGAATATGGACAGGCAAAAGTACGTCTCTTCTGCAGTGCATGGCCATCGTATACTATAATGCGGGAAGGCGATTTAGCGCCCGTGCCGAGAAACGGTACTGGTAATGGCTAGCTGCTAGTTCTATCGATGCCTAATCCTGATACATTTGCGTCCCCCCAACACTTGGGTTCTCCTGAACGGACACGACAGGCGTCACGGGTGGAGCCCAACGCCTCGCAAGCTTGCAAGCGACGCTCCGCCGTGGTGTGTTACACCCGGTATTTGAGGTGGCTGTCTAGGCTAGGGTCTAGACCGTTAGGGTTAGGCACAGCGCTGATATGCTCATTGGCCGAAAGCCGCTGACGGGCCGGAGGAGGCTAGTCGGAACCAGCTTCCTACAGGTAAGAATAAGGCACGCATCTGCCTCGCTGTAGTGAGGAGATGTGCTGTAAGTCAGCAGCCTGACAGATACAGGTGGCGGCAATGAGGAATGGAAGGTGGGTGAGTGGGCGAGCGGGCGAGTGGGTGAGGAGGTGTTTGCCGCAAAAAAAGCGGACACCCCTCACAGTATGGGATGTTGACCGTCGCTTTTTTACATCTTTTTCTTTTTCTTTTTCTTTTTCTTTTTCTTTTTCTTTTTTCTTTTTCTTCTTTTTTATTCTTCCCCTCTCCGTCCACGCATGTGGCATCACCATCAAGGAAACTCCCTACACGCTCACACAACGGCGTCGCACAGAGCATCGACAAGACATGGAGCTATTGACGAGAGACAAGGCACAGCGTCTAGACGATGCCGATAGTCTTGCATTCACGCGTGATGAGTTCATAATCCCCACACGAGACGAAATCGCTAGCAACAAGCTCCCTGAGGATGGTATGTCATATCCTTCCCGCCCTGGTCATGCCCCCAAAAGCTCGCTGTTTCTTTGGCTGACCTCTTTGGCTAGCCTTTGCCACCTCTGCTGAGTATGGGCTGGCTCCCAAGTCGGTGTATCTGGTCGGCAACTCTCTGGGTCTCCAGCCCCGCCGCACTCGTCAGCGCATTTCACAGTATCTAGACACATGGCGTACACAGGGAGTTCAGGGCCATTTCAAGCCCTTGGAAGACTCGCCGCTGCCCACGTGGCTGGATGTCGACGATCGGGCGGCTGAGATGATTGCGCCGATCGTCGGCGCCAAGGTCGATGAAGTGGCTGTCATGCAAACGCTGACGGCTAATCTGCATTTCCTCCTGTGTGCGTTTTATAGACCGCAAAAAGATGGCCGGCACAAAATCTTACTAGAGAGCAAAGCCTTCCCCAGTGATCACGTAGGTGCATGGCAAACACATCTCGCTCCCCAAACATTGCACCACACAATCAATCACCAGTATCGATTGTGCTAACAGGCCCGGCTTAGTTTACCGTCGAAACCCAGATCCGCCACCACGGCCTGGACACCAAAACTTCCATGGTTTGCATCGAGCCTGCAACTGGCGGGCATGTCTTGACCACTGAGCACATACTTGATACCATTGCCAAACATGCCGCCGATACCGCCGTCCTCCTGCTGCCAGGAGTTCAGTTCTATACTGGCGAGTTCCTCGATATTGCCGCCATCACTGCCGCCGCCCGCGGACAGGGCGTCTTTGTGATTTGGGATCTTGCCCACGCTGTTGGAAACGTGCCCCTGCAACTGCACGAGTGGGGTGTCGACGCCGCTGCCTGGTGCACATACAAGTACCTCAACTCGGGGCCTGGCTGTATTGGCGGCCTGTTTGTGCACGAGCGCAATGCTTCCGTCTCCACAGAGGCGCACAGCGAGGATGCCCCGTCGGGCTACGTCAACCGCCTTGCCGGCTGGTGGGCTAATCACAAGCCTACACGCTTTGGCATGGTCAATAGCTTTCATCCGGCAGCCGGTGCGCGTGGATTCCAGCTCAGCAACCCCAGCGTGCTGGACATGACATCGCTGTGCGCGTCGCTTGAAGTATTCCAACTGGCTGGGGGCATGGGGCCTCTTCGCCAAAAGTCTCTGCTGCTGACAAACTACCTGGAAACCCTGCTTGATAAGGCGGTTGGGGACCAGCTCCGCGGACTATACACTATTCTAACCCCGAGAGACCCCGAGCGCAGAGGCGCGCAACTGAGTATCTTGCTCCGTGACGGCCTTTTAGATGGCGTGATGGCATCGTTGGAGAACGAGGGCGTCTTGGTCGACGATCGCAAGCCAAATGTCATTCGCGTCGCACCCACACCCCTGTACAACCGATTCACCGACTGCTTTGACTTTGTGGAGGCTTTCAAGCGGGCGCTCGCTTCCGCGTCCTCGCCGTCAGCTTAAGAAGGTGGGGGACAGCAGGGTATGGCGCACTGACTGGACGCAGTGGCTTAGAGCTAGGCCCAGAGGTATCCCTTGTTATAGACAAAGGCATCGTGGCTCTATTAAAAAGAGGGAGTAGGGTCAGGGTAGATGTAGTCAGTCTATGTGGGTCTTGAATGCGAAGGTCTGTTGGTCTGTACTGATATGCTGGTAGCGTCGAGAAGTCGTTGAATGGTGATAATGCAATTCTCGGGCCACTTGGGAGTTTAGTATTTCTTCTCTGGCATCTGCGGCAGACAGCGTGCCATGTTTGTAGCCGTTTCCTGTCGCCCCCCTTCTCGAGGCATCTGTCGAGACGACTATACAAGGACTCGGACTGTCCTTCGTGTGAAACGTGCCCCCAAAAGTCAGAACGAACAGCATAGAAGATAGATAGGACTTGGTCTAACACAAACGCCGGCCGGGACAACAACCTCCAGACCAGGCTATCCTTTTGGGATCGTGCACCTGCTTCTCTGCGTACTGCTTGCATTCCGAAGCAGCCGCATTCACTGTTGTCTTGGGTAGCTAGCTACCTCAAGGTCCTGTCTATCTCTCTATTCTTTTCCTTGCTCTCTTAAGCGCGCTCTTTTCCTTTCCATTACACAGGACGCATGCATGCAGACCTCGCGCTTCTCGCGTAACAGAGGGTGGGTGGTACGCTGGCCCTGACTCCATTGCCGGCCGTGTTATGCCTGGGGGCCACTAGCGGAACATGCGTCCAAACATGCGATATCAGGACAATCCCTGTGCGGGACAGTCTTGCATGGGGCAATACGCGTTAGTAGGTAATGGCGTTTTCTTTTCCAGAAACCAAATCAAGCCAAGACCGCTCGATATATCTAGAGTTTCATACTGATTTATCTGGGACACGTAGGCAATGGTTCTACCTGTTTGTGACACATATTTGGGCCTGATATATAGCGAGCACCACCTTTGTGCTGCCAGCTTACAGCTACAGGCTAGGAGAAGTTGATGACGTGGAGTATAGACGAGCTGCGCCAAGGCAAACATACGCGTCCAAGGCTAGAACTGCTGAAGCACGGTGGTGTTGATCTGACGGGAGGCCAGGCTAAAGAGGTAGTCCAGTTCCATTGCCGTCCCTGCATGGGGAATTAGCAAAGCTGCTTTGCAGAATCCTGCCCGGGCCAGTTTATTGTCCATATTTAGTAACAATCTGCCACCACAGAACGACTATTCCTGGGCTTCAGTAAACATGCTGCCTCTCCATGGAGTTAAGGCCAGAGCTAGAGAGCCTCCAACTGTCTCTGCTTGTGGGTGTGTCACCTATGTCCTCACGTGTCAGAAAGACCAAGATCTAGGCTACGAGATAAATGCTCTACTAGAAACCGAGTCAACCTCAACAGTCTGTTTAGAACAGTAAGCTCTCACCGGGCGAGGAACTGGAGATCGCTTGTAGGCGATAAGCGCCGAAAGCGGAATCACGGATAGGGGCTATCGTCTGGACCGGCGTCCCAGGATAGAGGCGTATAGTTGAAATCTTCCGACACAAGTACAGAGAATACCGTTCTCGTCTAGCACTGGACGAGTCCTGTTAGAGCCTGTCGCCGAGACTGTCGAAAATCTCATGAGAATACCACGTGTCCAATGGGACAGCTGGCCTGAAACATTGGAGGGCAAATGCTGATAATACATTCCTCTGGCTAGCTCTGGTCTTCCATGAAAGAGCTCTGCAGTAGAGACACCCGAAAACGGAATGCGTTGGGTGTTCTGAAGCTGTTTCTACCTGGCCTCCGTCCTCCACAAAGACGAACGCTGGAACAGACTTCCCCAGGTAAATGATGTGCAACTCCACGAGGACAACCTTGTTGTAGCCTCAATTGTGTACGACCGCATCGCTTTGAAAGAGCTACGTGCCGTGCTCTTGCTGAGACCGTTGGGGACCTGCGAAAGGAGACGGTGGAAAAAAGGCCACCAGCCCATGTAGCTCCCTCTTCCTCTGCAGGCGAGCTAGCAAAGGAGCATCTGCTGAACGACGCCGCAGTGCAGCTATTACTTCCTACCTTGCGGCATTGCATGCCGGCACTGTATTGTCTTTGTGCCACCGCTGGGCCTCTTTTGTGGCGCACTAGGACGTGATATTCACCATCTGCGGGCGCTACAATCTCTTATCATCCGACGGTGACCCATGCTTTGGCTGCAAATCGATAGTATTGCATCTTGTTGGCTGTAGATATGCATATCTAGGGGTACCCAGTGGATACAACAAGACTCTGGGTTTCTTCAAACGAGATCTGTCACCCATGGCTAGCAGCTCTAGGCATTCGATATAGCCTATCCGCTAGTGAAAAAGCATTCATCGAAGTAGTTCTACTGTGAGTCAGTGTATATGCTTACACATCCAGCCCTACAGGCTAACAAGACGGCTGGCTGTATAGCCAAGACGGGCTACGCTGGATTGAGTCGAAGCCAAGAGTCGAAGAAGACTAAGATTCTCATTCGCAGACTCTCTGTGGCCGTAAGAGCGACGTGACATGGCCGATGCTGTTGACTGGCGGATAGTGACTGATATTACAGTTACATGCCGGGACACTTGCAACTTGAGATGCCGCATCTGCCTGATGTCTGCAAGCCATTCTTGTAGAATGCGGTGCACGTCGCTCTTCATACGACAGCCCCTATCCTTATGTAACTGTCGCAGTCCCGGATTTCAGTCCACATTCCCGGCAATTGACCGAGCTGCAGCTGCGACGGTGTTTTGCTTACAGGACTCGGATCTGAAATAAGACTGTGTGGAGCCATGGTACCAGCGCATAGAATATCCCCCAAACTAGAGCCCAATGCGTGCTGCTCGAGCTTGATCTCTGTGTTCTTCGTCAGAGCCAGGGCCGAGCCTATACGTTGTAGGGACTGCAAAGCATAAATGGGAAGGCCGCAGTCGTCAGTACAACTGCCTGCTGAGGTTATGTCGTGTGCTTGTTCTAGCCAGCTGTTGGTTCAAACGAGCTGCCTCTGGCCATGCAGGTGGTGTGACGACGACCTGGCTCAGGACAAGGGATAGCCCGTGGATACATGAGCAGCTATAAACCCCAGACACAGCTCCGCTGTTATTGGATAGGTCTTTGCGCCGAGTAGTATTCCGGTCGCTGGGGGATTTAGTGTAAGTCAGTAAGTAGTAGACTGTTTTCCAGAAGCCGCTTTATTGCCTTTTTGTCATGCTTGGAGGGAGGCTGACTTTCGCAGTAAGCTGAATCAATTCTTCCATACACCATGTTTAGCCAAAAAGAGGCTTGGTCGATGTCTACAAACGACGCCCTATAAAGCACAGACATGCTTAGCCATTGACGGAACTGCTAATGCTTGTAAGCCAGACTGTTACCAGCCTGTAATGCAAGTATTCTAGATGTGGCCAACTCCAGCCGACTTGCTCAGCGTCGTCAAGCACAAGACAAATACCCTTCCATTCCAAGCTAGCTCCTCAGGGCTCAGTTGCGCGTAAAGTTCCATCCATGGATTGCCATTTATGGACACGCTTTTGCAATAAGCTGACGCTCTCCCGCCCGTAGGTAGGTAGGAGGGTAAGAACGCGCGGGGGCCGGCAGCTAAAGCTAGCCAGAATGGCTGCGTGAAGATTCTATAGACAAGGCCTATGGGAGAGGGGAGAGCCGAAGCGGAGCCAGCTTCCGTTTCGTTAGCTCAAAGCAAGCCCAGCCCAGCCCAGCCCAGCACAGCACAGTCTATGCAAGTGTAGCGTCTCGCCAGCGCCAAAGTGGTGGCCATACTGCCTTTGCCTCTTGTGCAAGTACAATCAGTCGCCCAGGGCTTGCGCCAGGATGCTCTACGGTGGCTGGGCCAGAATGCCCTTTCCCGCCTGGAAGCCCCAATCGGCGTCGTGTCATACCGCTGGCGTCGTGTCATGCCGCTGGCGTCGTCTCATGCCGCTGGCGTCGTGTCATGCCGCTGGCGTCGTCTCATGCCGCTGACGTCATGGCAACGGACTCCTTCGGTGGGCCTAAGGCTCACCGCTCATCCAGAATCCAAAATAGATCCACTCTTTGCGCTGACCGAAAACAACAAATTAAGTTAAGTTGAGGATAGCCACAGCTTAGAAGTCTGGCGCTTTGTGATACTAGATTAGACCTGGCTGAGGCTGTCGCTTATTAGGCTTCTCCGTTACCTGTTTCTGGTTCTTTCTTACGCTGCAAAAGACTCGTAGCATATACACACAGTACCTGCGGCTCCTTGACTGTGCAGCTGACAATGTCTCTTGAGGTTTTGTACATAGTCCGGCACGGTGTGAGTCTCTTTTCCCTTGGTCTTCAGGTCTCAGCTGTCTTGTTGCTGACAAAAGCTCCTTGCAAGTTCCGTACGAGCTGGTCAGTAGATCCTGCGACTGGCAAGTACTCCTCGGCCTTCCCTTCACCGACAGGCATTCCAAGTGACCCAGCCCTGACCTCACACGGTGTACATCAGTCCCTGGAGTTGGCGGATAGGCTTGCCACGATTGAGCCGCCCATTGATGCTGTGTTCTCCAGCCCATGGTACCGGTGTCTCCAGACCATCAACCCGTTTGTGCATGGCCATGGGATCACTCCAAGAGATAGCCAGAGCAGCAGCAGCAGCAGCAGCAGGCCCGCTGGGCAAAGCACCATCCTCGGCGAATACGGCCTCTGCGAATGGTATGGTGCTGCCCCCTTTGAACAGCCATCCCCTGCAGCGCCAGAAATCATGAAGAGCCACTTCCCTGCGCTAGACCTGCCCTCTCTTAGGGCGTCAGCCGTCCGCAAGCCCAAAGCCACTGGCGAGTTTCCCGACGAGTTCTATGAGCGGGTACGTGCCGGCCTGTGTGCTATTGTCGAGTACTGCGATTCAAAGGGCTACAAAGCTGCTGTGCTGTGCTCGCATGCGGCGTCAGTCATTGCTATGGGGCGGATTTTGACGGGAGACATCCCCAACGACATCACGCGAGAGGACTTCCATGCGTATACCTGTGGCTTGAGCACCTATAGGCGTCGGGAAAAGTCGGCAGCAGCATCTAGCAGTAACGGTGAGCAATGTAGCAACACGAGATATAGCGATTCGTGATGGCAAACTGACGCCATTGCTAGGTTCTTTTGGATTGCAGCTGGCTCCAGGCGGAAGCATCTGGGCCTGCGAGTCAGATATGGACTGCAGCCACCTTTCGGGTGGCAAAGAACGTGGATGGTAGGTCACTGTCTCCTTGCGATTATCTTTTTCCCTATATTGTGTCTCGAGACTTCGCCCAGCCCATGTTCCCCGGGCGTGTAAGGGCCCCCTCTTAAAGCTATTGCCGCTTCGCCCCGTGTTCCGGAATCCATCCCTTGTATCTGGCCGCACACGCGGGTGGCCTGGTGCAATAACGTTTACGGCTTTGCACACGGTGTCTACACTAAGTTGTAGCCGCTTAGCTTTCGTCATGCTAGCTCCCTTTTCTCCCTTTTCCTCTTCTTGTTCTTCCTGTCTTTTCCTTGCTTTTATACCCCTCCATTCAAGTGAATGTGAAATCAGTTTCTCTTTTTCGCCCGTCGTTCCTCCCTTTCGGTCTCGGGTCGGCGGTAGCCAAAGACGAGAGAGGCTACCGTTTCTTTTCGTGCTACAACAGAGTTAGACTGTCTCTCGACAAAGTCAAGGTGCTAACAAGTTTACACATGTCAGGCTTTTCGGCGGAGATGAGATTTTCGAGGGGGCTGTGAGACAAGAAGACGGCAGCAAACAGTCGCGTCTGTAAGGCGTGGTAGGGTGGGCATTCTTGCCAGAAGAGGCTACCGCGAGGTGCAGGGCGTTATCATGCGGCAGCATTTACATGTATGGTGAGGCGTCGGCGTGTGTCTCGACCCTAGGAACTTGTTTTGGTGTTGTCGAGCAGCGTTGGAAAAGATGGATCGCATGGCTCAACAAAGATCCCTCAATCGAGGGGTTTTGAGGTGCCACCCCGTAAGCGTACCTGGAGTTCATGG
This sequence comes from Ceratocystis smalleyi, assembly GCA_003449175.1. NCBI lineage: Eukaryota > Fungi > Ascomycota > Sordariomycetes > Microascales > Ceratocystidaceae > Ceratocystis > Ceratocystis smalleyi. The sequence continues at coordinate 14,763 of NETT01000336.1, forward strand.
CTAGATCGCATTTGGTCGAAGCATTAGCGTCGAAACAGTCTCTGTAAATAAATCAGCCGTGGCCATCATATCAGCCGCTGCACTGTTCTGGAATGTTTCACAGATTTACCTTTTTGACTCTAGATGTGTGTCTGGTGGCTGCTTGTTACTGGCTGCTGGCGATGGTGGGCAATACCGTGGCAGCCTTGACTCACAGCGGGATAAGGTCAACGATCAAACCTCCGGTTCGTATCTTGCGCAGTTTTCTCTCTGTTGCGCGTTGAGGCTTGATGCAAGAATGTAAGAAAACGGAGGGGTTGAGTGTGCGTGCGCGCGCGCGCGCGCGTGTGTGTGTGTGTGTGTGTGTGTGTGTGTGTGTGTATACCGTTGCCAGTGTCGATCACTCTAGAGCGCTCCAGAGAATGGCGGCACAGAGAACAGAGACAAGCGAGGCTGGCGGAAATACCTACGTGTCAAAGTCTGCAGCGGAGGCAGGCCCAGTCTTGGTGCTTTCGTTTCAAAGGCTGCCTGCACTTCCGCTGGCAGAGCCATGGGCCCAAGAGTCAGGAAGTTGGAAAACTCCTCAGTGCGTACTGATCTCGAAAAATTTGCCACCTTCCCTGAAACTGAGGAGTTGCACCGTGGCCACGTCTCTTGCAGTTGCTATCACGACATCCGGCTGCCCACCGCCCATCACCTGCTACGGTTCCACTTGCTTCATCTAAAGCTCTTTTGCTCTGTAGCTATCCTTTCCCCCCTTCTCTCCTTTCCTCCTTTCCCCTCTCCCTCTCCTCCCTCTCCCCCCTCCCCCATGCTTCGTCTGACACTGTGTGGCAAAGACTCGTGAACTCTCGGTTCTTCACTACCCTTTTCCCCGTCATGCCCTCGCTTGTCTTGAACACGTAGGCCTTTGCTTTCTCTCCCCTCGCCTTCGAGCTGTCCTGTGTGTCAGACGAACTCTAACGCCGAAATGCCTCCCTCACGTCCTCTCCCTGCAACAGTCAGGATAGAAAATTTTCTGGCTGCTTTCTTTTGTTCCCGACACCCTTCCTGCGCTAGCCAGGCTACCCTGGAGATGATATTGTGCTGAAATGTCTTCAGTGTGTTGCAGCTTATAGCTAGCTACATACAGCGCACGATATGAGCAATGTCCCGCCAAGACAGCGTCAGTGCTACCCAACGTTAAACCATAATGCGTGACCCAGTCAGCCAACCACAGTCGACATTGGGAGTTGGAGGATACAGAGCATCTGGAAGAGCGTGGCGGGCATGCCGATCAGCTATCAGGCTGGGACGTAGACGAGAGCGGCGACTACCCTCTTCACGCATTCCCCGCGATGTATGCCGCGGTGCTAAGAGACTAACTAGTCAACCTGCATTGCAGATTTAATGCCACACCAGAGCAAATCATTTGTTGCATGCACAGCTCGCAGCCTGATTCTCTCGCTCGTAGAAACAACAGAGGGGCTGATGCGCCCTGTCATTATTTGCTCCATTGCATCATACGGCCGAGATAACAAGCGAGGGTATTCCAAAAAACGAGAAAGAGTAGTACCAGACGGGCAAAAGGACCTGATTATGCAAAGGCAAAAGCAATGAGTTCTTTACGAGTTACAATGAGGCTAACAGCCAGTTCCCCTCAACCCAACGCCTTCCTATTGCCAAGGGTGGCTTGAGTGGACAGCCAAGCCAACGCCGAGTGTCCCATATCTCAGTTGAGATATCTCTATGCCAAGACGAGGGGAGGGGCATGGCACTATAGCACCATAGAGCACAAAACACAGGTCACTCCCTGCCTTCCTGTATCTTGCTTCACAGGCCACCCTTTAAGTGTTACTTTTAAGCCTATGAGCATGGCGATAGATTTGTGGCTCAACACGCCCCCCCCCTCCCATCGACCTGTTGGACCAACTAAGCCGCTCGGACAAAACCAACAAGACTCGCCATCGCCAAAATGGAGGATTCCAGCATCCAATCAACGTTGGTGCAGACAGAAATGGATGGATTTCTTACAGGCCTATGGGATCTACTAAAGTTGTGATTGGCTTAGAAGCGAAGTTACTTGGATCATGTCACATTTGCGTCGTGCCACTTGAGACGAAGACGCAAATTCTAGACCGCAATTGGCACACACACACACACAGAGCCAAGATACGCCAAGGCCTCGCTCCTTGCTGCTAAGTGATTAAGATGAAGTTGGTCTTGAGAGTGCAATCTAGTGGGTGCAGGGCAGGGCTAGTAGCAATGTTTATTTATCCGCTCGTAAGTTCATTGCACCTTTTGCTACAACCATGCGCAGCGAGCACTACTTTGTCATAAAGACAGTGGCAGCCCAACGTCCCCCAGCCCTTAGATCTGAGTTGTCACCTGCTTGATACTCTGGTCTTAGATGCCCAAGAAAAGGAGAAAAGAGAATACCAGCAACGACAGTCGGGCCTACGTTACGTCAGATGCGCTCTGTACGAAATTTGGCGGTGGACATGTCGTCCCCGTCCGTATCCCTTGGTGAAAGAACGAGCCACTTGCTGGGTAGAAGGTGAGTGAGTAGGGCTGCTTTTAGCTGTGCGATACTATGCTAGAGTAAATTCTCAAATACCGTAAATGATGGCTAACCGGCTGTCCGGCTACCAGGCACAGCCTGGCTACATGCCCCCC